>KV005019.1:353107-390919 GCA_001598015.1 Dorcoceras hygrometricum
TAGCTCGAGAGGAAACATCGTCGTTTGGATGTTGCGACTGATTGTCCAGCTGCGAGAGATTTGTTCGTTACTGTAGCTTGTTGCTGGTATTTAGCGAGTGCTGCTATCAGATTTGATGATGTCAGTGGAGCGACGTCGTTTGGGTTAGTTGCAACGCTGCGTTTTGAGGTTGCGACTGGAACCAGCAGAGAGAAGCGTTGCATTGTTTTGTTCTTGCGACTGGATACCCAGCTGCTGGTATAGTATCCTATGCGACGTCATTTGAGTAAGTTGGTGCGACGCCGTTTTGAGAACCAGCCGTTAGTTTGCTTTGCGATTTGTTGTAGCGTTGTTGGAGCAATCAGCGACGTCATTTGAGTAAGTTGGTGCGACGCCGTTTTGAGAACCAGCCGTTAGTTTGCTTTGCGATTTGTTGTAGCGTTGTTGGAGAAATCAGCAGTTGGTTCTTGCGTCTGCTGTTAGTTGGTACCTGCTGGTTTGGGAAATTAATTGTTGTAGACTGGTTTTGTCGGTGGACAATTGATTGTGTTGATTTCAGTCGTTGCAAGTGCTATTTATAGGAAGGCTTGGTCTTCGAATTGTGATATCAATTCCATACTTAGCAAATTTTTCCCTCGTCTGTGTTCTTCGTTTCGGACCCTAGAGCACTGTTCAGCCGTGAGCTTTTCCGGCGAATTCCCAGCATTTCCGGTGGTTGTTTTGCTTGTGTGAGGTAGCGTTGGACTCCTCTCGAGAAGCTTTATCACTCTTCACCAGTTTTAGAAGCTGTAATTGGCTAGTTGAGGAACGCGAAGTTGCTGTCGTTCGAGTGTTGCGTCGACCGGGTAGAACTACGTTCTGGTTTTCGGTGAGACCTTGTTCCTAGCCATAGTTTTAAGCTTCTCGTTTAACTGTTGAGGTATATTGGGCAGCTGGTTGAGTGTGACTCCCGGCCGTGAGATTGTTTAGCATCCCGTAAGATTTATGTTGTGTATGCCGTGTGTTTATCAGGCTTTTACCAGAGTCTTCGGGATTTCCTTGTGGTAACCAGCGTGTGCTAATTATAGCCCAGAAGTATAAGGTACGGATTTGAGCTTGATTTCGCTTGGGATTGGCGTGAGATATTATGCGTGGCTGCTGGGATGTTTCGGTGAACTTATCTGTGTATTGCTTGCTGAGCATTGGTGTTTATGCTAGCTGTTTCATGTGAATTGCATACACGCATTCGTTCACGCATATTTCAGATCCCTTATGTATCATATTTTGCAGCCTTGTATCTTGTATTGCTGTTGTTGATTCTTACCAGGATGCGAGGGCGAGCGGCGATACCGCACTCTCATCTCCCTGCTGGGATCGTTAGCCACCATGAGCCGAGTGGTTAACTACCACAGTTAATGGGCGAGGCAACAGCAGGTTGGATTGTTTGATGCATCTGGTAATTGGGTGTAGTGTCATGGAGAGTGGCTCATTACCACACTGTGAACACACCCCGCGGCCACTGTATGTTGTTGATGATTCTTGGAGCTATGTTTGAGTTCCTTAGCTCCCTCGAGGGTCAAGCTTTCCGTTGTTATCCGGAAATTCAAAACATGTTATTGCTCTCCGTACTGGGGTTTGACCCCATGTCCCTCTGGGGCTTGGTTTGTTTCTTTGTTATGTTGTTTTCAGGAAACCCAGGTTCTACAGCTGGTCGTGGTTTTAACCCAGCTGGTGGTGCCCCAGGAGGTGGCTAGCGTGTCCCAGTTGCATATAGCATACTTATATATATGTATCAGTTAGCCAGGGGGATGCCCTGTGCTTTGTCGTTGTACCCGTAGGGGAGTCTGATACATGTTTTGAATTTATGTATGCTCTATTGTTGGTTGTTTTATGAATTGAGATATATTTCGAGTATTGCCTATTTTGAATTATATGTTTTAAACCGTCGGGCCTAAAAGCGAAAATTTTACCCACTTTTTGATAACTTCCGCATGTGTTTGGGTTTTTACTCTGTTGTGAGCACGAGGCCTGACACTAACAACGCTAGACAAAACCGGTCAACGCAAAGCGTTGACATCTGCTCAAGAACTCTCGCCGCTAACAGATCCCTCAACACACTACGAACGCAAACACTAAACGACGTCGTAGAACCCAATAGAGAAATCTGGACACGTCATCAAATCTGCCCGTAGCGCTCCAACAGATCTCTAGCGCCATCGCTCCCGCGCTACAACAGATCTCACATACGTTATCACCCGTTGACCCGCGTTGACATCCGATTCACCACCAACCAGATTTTATAACCACGCGCGCTAACAACATTCACCCCCAAAACGACGTCACTTCAATACTACGAAGAAATCTGAAAACCAAAACGTTGAAAGCTGGAAATAGCGCTAACCGCTAAAACGACGCCGCACAGCACCACGATGAAGTCTGGACGCTAATAATAAATACTGGAGAAATCTGACACACTATGCGCTAAACACTGCAATGCAAAACAGATCTCACAAACACGCCAATCCTAAACGACAGTGTATTAACTTATCTAAACGGCAGCGTTTCAAACCTTAAACTCAAACACGCGATCAGACTTCAACACAAAAGCGCCACAGATTTCTCCTTCCCGCGCACACCAGATTTCACCATAACTCTAGGCCTAAAAGACACCGCTTTACACACAAAGCCAACCACGCGATAGCAGATCTCAATACAAGGCCCTAGCGCTAACTGAAAAACAGATCTCTCTAGACGACAGCATTTTGTTTCCCTCACGCTACAAAACGTGCTACACCCCAAGTCAAACACTGGCGACCAGCTTTCTCAAGAATTTCGAACAGAGTACCTTGCAGCTGGAAGTTGTTGCTCTCAAATGTTATGGATTCAACAACAACTTCGGGACTACGGCATAGATGCACAAGCAGCCCCCATTTTCTGTGACAACACAAGTGCGATTGCGATCACTCAGAACCTAGTACTGCATTTCAGAACGAAGCACATTGACATAAGAAACCAGTTCATTCGGGACCATGTACTTAAGAAGAATGTTCGGGTAGAGCACGTGCCAACATGTCAGGCCTCGTGATATACTCAGAGTTAAACCACGCAAACATAGCAGAAGCATACAAAAGTGGCTTAAAATTTTTGCTTTTGGCCTGACGGTTTAAAACATATAATTTAAAATACAATCATACTTAAAATATCCCAGTTTAAAAACACTCAATACAACAGTACAACATTTAAACAATTACAATACCAGTACTACAACAGATACACAATCCCACAAGCACAGGGCATCCCCCGGCTGATAATACTAGTACATATATGCTATACGCTAACTGGGACACTATATCCACCTCCTGGGGCACCTCCAGCTGGGTCAAAACCACGACCAGCAGAGAAACCTGGGAAACCTGAAAACAATACACAGGCAACAAACACCAGCCCCAGAGGGACCTCGGGGTCAAACCCTAGTACGGAGAGCAGCAATAAATAGCATAAGGAAAACCAGATAAATATGCACATGCTATGCAAGGGATCAAGGCTACAACCGAAAGCAGGGAGACAAACGATCGCAACAACAGCTCAACAGCAAGATCTGATCAAAGGAACAATCAGTAGTGGCCACGGCTATACTGAGCACATGGGAGCTACCCACTCATCTCCAGTACACCATACCAGATGCTAACAACCAGCTCCACCTGCTGTTGCTCACTCATGAGATGTGGGAGCTACCCACTCTGCTCATAACAGCTAACAAACCCAGCAGGGAGATTGAGGTACGGGAGTTACCCGCTCGCCTCCAAAGTATACGAGAACTACCCGCTCGTCCTTGAACATAGCATCCTGTTACTCACAATTCAACAGAACATGCATAGCTTGCAAAACAGGGCTCGACAGCAATATGAGTGTATGCAATGCAACAGTTGATATTATAACACAGGCACAAGTAATAACAGCATAGAGCACACACACAGCCAAGCATATAATCCATGCTCAATCCTAAGCTGTAAACAAGCTCACATCCGTACCTCATGTCTTCTGAGCTATAATTACAACAAGCAGCTTGCCACAATGACGCAGATCCACCACCTGCTCAACGGCAACACAACAACTGCTCAAAGACCGAAGCACAGAAAAGCAACAGCCGGGAGCTACAACTCAACCAGCGCTATCCTACCTCATCTAACACCACAGAAAGCTCTAACAAGCTTAAAGGCAGGATCTGAACTTACCCCAACAAGCTAGGAGCGAAATCCGACGCTTATGCTAACAGACTACACAAGGGAGATGTCTTCGCACACCTCACCAGCTTCAAGAAAACGTTCGAAAACAATATCCAAACGAAGCGTCTCAGAAAGAGGAGTCCAACACTACCACTCTCGCTCTCGTCGGAGATACCGTTGGCAATCGAAGAAGATAATATTCGGTGAACAGTAGCTAGGGTATCGCGACAGAATTTGGCAATCGGGAAAATATTCTAAGTATGGAAACTAGATACTCAAATCGAAGACCAAGTCCTCTCTTAAAAGCCAAAGCTGCTCACAGCTGAAGAAACAGTATCCACCACACTTAAGCTATCGCAACTGAAATTCCCGCTCGCAAAACAGATCTTGCAACAGATCTCACACTAATCCAAAACAGATCTCTACTAACTCAAACTACGTCGTAGAGAACTACTATCGCAACTGGACACATCACCCGCTACTCTCTGCTGATATCTCACCCAGCTGAAGCTAACGCAACTCACAGCTGATCTTCTTCGCTAACCCCAAAATGCTGTCGTTCGAAATAATCCAAACGACGACGTACGAGCACCCGCTACTGAAACACGCTAGCGCACTCGCTACTGCTCAGCGACTGCTAATCTCGCAACGACTGCTGAGCACAATCACTACTGCTGAACGCCAACATTCAACGATGACCTACGCTAACTACTGAACAGCTTCCGCGAAAGAACTCAACTAACCAAAGCTGTTCTAAGAACAAACAGAACCCGATAGCTTCTCCAAGCTCATCAACTCAAAGATGATCTCTACAAAACCCAATTAATTAACTCAATTAATCTTATCAGCTTTCGGGTCTCACATCTCTCCCCCACTAAAACAGGATTTCGTCCTCGAGATCGATCAACTCCAAAACAAGAGTTCAAGATAACTGGGGAAGAAACACAACTAACTACTGGAACTAGAACTACATCTACTCAAACAGATGCGGCCACTCACGATGCATCTTCTCTTCCAGTTCCCAAGTAGCTTCTTCTCTACCGTGCTTGCTCCACTGAACCACCACCAAGGGAATGGTTTTGTTCCTCAGCTGTTTCTCTTTTCTATCCAAGATCTGCAAGGGATACTCAACATGCTCAAAGTCCGATCTAACTCAACCTCTTCAGTTCTCAACACATGCGAGGGATCTGGCTCATACTTCCTCAGCATCAAAACATGAAACACATCATGTAAGGAAGACAAATCTGGTGGCAACAACAGTCGATAAGCCAAAGGACCAATCCTTTCTAAGATCTCATAAGGACCAACATAATGAGGAGATAACTTTCCCTTGAGACCAAATCTCATAACACTACGGAAAGGAGAAACCTTAAGGAAAACTATATCACCAACCACAAATTCTAAATGCCTACGCCTCTTATTCGCATAATTGGCTTGGCAATCCTGAGCAGCTTTCATTCTTTGGCGAACAAAGTACACCTGATCTCTCATTTGCTGCACAAATTATGGGGAAGACAGCTGCTTCTCCCCCACTTCTTCCCAACACATTGGCGATCTACATTTTCTGCCATACAAAGCTTCAGAAGGTGCCATGCCAATCATGACCTGATAGCTGTTATTGTAGGAAAACTCAACCAAAGACAACGAGTCTTGCCAGCTACCACTGAAGTCCATCACAACAGCTCTCAAAATATCCTCTAAAATCTGGATAGTTCTCTCTGATTGGCCATCTGTCTGGGGGTGATACGCTGTACACATAGCCAATCTAGTTCCCAAAGCTGTTTGCAAACTCTTCCAAAACCTGGAAGTAAACCTTGGATCACGATCTGAAACAATCGAAACTGGCACACCATGCAAACGCACCACAAAATCTATGTATAGCTTCGCCATCTTCTTCAAATAATAGCTCATGTTGTAGGGAATGAAATGCGTAGACTTCGACAATATGTCTACCACAACCCACACAGCATCACAACCTCTGCTGGAACGGGGAAAATGCGTGACAAAATCCATAGCTATGTGCTCCCAATTCCATTGGGGCACCTCTAAGCTATGGAACAAACCACCAGGTCTCATCCTCTCTGCCTTTACTTGCTGACAATTCAGACAACGGGCTACAAATCAGCAGCATCACTCTTCAAACCTGCCCACCAGTAATGCTGCTTCAAGGCATGATACATCTTCTTGCACCAGGATGGACACTATACCTACTGCAATGCGCTTCTTGCAAGATCTCTTCTCTCAAATCAATCAGATTTGGCACAACAAGCCTACCATGAAACCTCAAACAACCATCAGAAGAAACAGAATACTCCTCAAGCTGACCAGCTCTCACCTTCAGCTTTAACTCATGGATGGATGGATCTGTCCTCTGAGCTGATCTAATGCTAGAAAAAAGTTGTGGCTCAACTTGAAAAGAAGACACCACAACACAATCCTCAGCAGGGTAAAACCTCCAACCCGTAGAGCTAAGATGCTCATGGACCTTCGAAATCTGCATCGAAGCCAGCATCGCCACTTGAGCCTTTCTGCTCAATGCATCAGCAACTACATTCATCTTTCCATGCTGGTATTTGATCTCACAATAAAAATCCTTTAGCAGCTCTGATAGGATCAATATGTCTTGAAATACAAGCATAGAAGTTCAGAAGTGGGGGTTGAATGAAATCCTTGGTATTTTTAAATTTTCGAAATCTTTAAAACAATTTTCACAAGCACCCGCTTAACTTAAATCCGAGTTACCAGATTTAAGGTATCTCAGTTTTAACCAGATTTAAGGTATCTCACTGAAACTCGATTCACAAAAATGAACCAGAAGATGAAATCTCGAAGGAAATATCTGTGAGCGCTTGACTTGAAAGTTCTTCAAGATTGGATTTCTGGGACTTAGAATATTTTCGATTGAGAGATTCTTTTTAAATCCCAGATGGTGATGAAGACAGAAATTTTCTGAATGAAGAGAACAAATAGCGAGTGTAAGTCCAAGAGCTTCTTCAATTCAAATTCCATCTATTTATACTCTTCGTCCTCCAACGGTCATAAAGATAACCTAATGAAATAAAATCATCGTACAGCTGTATGCACTGCTCCACTAAGGTAAATTGCGCTTCGACAGAGCCAAATTGTCGTCTTTTCATATTTGTGCAAACACCGTAAAAACGTCCTTGTATAATGTGTACTATTTATCCAAAATAGTACTGACGTTGTCTCCTTAATTCCAGGCATATGTACAATTCAATCTCACCATTGATTCTTTCCAATTTAAACATTGATAGCGTTTGAATCAGTTCGTCATTTTCCCCTGAACATTTTCCCTTAATTGTAAATTGACGAGTGGAATACATCTGAGTACTTCGTAACAGCTGGTTGTAACGACTGAAAGCTTCAACATATGAAATTTCCAATAGCTGAATGCTAACCAACGACTGAATACGCTAAGGACACAACATCTGAATCCTAGCGCTAAACCAAACGATGTCGTCTCAACTTATCCAAACAACGTAGTTTTGCTGTCTGCTAAGAAATACATTAACATTCGAATAGTTGCGTCGGATATCGAAGCAACATCTGAATATGTTCACTATTAAAGTAAATAACCAACGTCTGAATATACTTCTGAAAAAGATACCCAACGTCTGAACCAATACCAGAATCTGATATCCCGTATAATTTCAACATCTGAAATCTTTACGTCTGAAATAATTCAACCCAATATCTGACTGGTCGATTCAACATCTGAAAGAGTATTACATCTGAATATAAGACTCAACATCTGAACCGTTTCCCAAAATTAACATCTGAATAAGCCTGACATCTGAATAAACTTTTCTCCAAATACGTAGCTGATAACTTCAACGTCTGACTGTCCAGATGCTATCTTTAATTTAGCACTTGTCTTATTTTGTTATCACCAAAACTAATAAATTTTGTCTCAACAATTTCCCTCTTTTTGGTGATGACAAAACTTTGCAGCCTAAAGACTTATATAGATGAACAAAAGTACTTGGCACAAAGTCTGCTGAAATTCTAAATTTCATAAACTGAAGACTGTACAGAGAATTTGTACAAGAACCGAAGTAACAAATCCTAAAAATAATTTTTTCAAAGAGCATCCATTTTGAACTTCTCTCTGGTGGTAGATATGGACCATATGTTATACCACGAACGGGCGATTCACCACTACTAGATCGTCTCCTCTTTGAAGATCCACTTCTGTCGCCTCTACTCCGAATTTCACCTGAACCACTTCTACCTCGGCTACCAATTTCTCTACTGATAGTGCCTCCACCATATCTGCTTTGGTCATCTGCTCTACTACCACTTCCACCAGTTGGTCTATTTTGGTCATCAGGAGGCGGTTGAGGGCGGCGGCTGCTACTATCTTCCCCCTTTTTGTCATTACCACCCCTATTGATATAATCGACAAGAAAGCCAAGTTGGGTGGAGAGGGTATTGTGATTTTCTTTGGCTTTCACATGAAAATCAAGCAATTCGCTCCTAATTGTAGCAACCTGCCCATCCAAGTCTGTTACTTTAGCGTTGAGCTCTTTAACCTCCTTCCTAACATCAACAGTATCGAAAGCAGCAGCAGCCACCTGAGTGCTAATCCTCTGTTGAGATTTAACAACATCTAACGATAGGGCAGTCTTATGATCATGCATATATTTGCGAATATTTGTAAGCAACACCCTGTACGCCCTATCGTGTTCATCAAAACGTGCATTAACCCGCTTATCAAGGTCTCTGATGTGCAAAAGAAGAATGTCCTTGAGTTTATCAGCATCGTTTCTTCGCCTGATTTTTTCAAACTGAACTTGATCAATATAAGCACTCAATCGAGCGAATGACTCTATGAAATTGGTAGCAACAGCTGGTAGAGAATTCGAAGTAGCAGCTGTATCATTTTCATCAAAACAAATTGAGGAATCATCTGAGGTTGATGAAGAGAAGGGATGCTGGTCTAAAAACATCTATACACTCTGATCCTCAAACATGAACTGGCAACTGACTGAACAGGTGGACTAACAGAAACTGAATGAGTACCTAACTGTATATCTCGCAAAACGGATCTGTCCTCAGCAATAGTTGAAACAAAATTACGGATATCTACTATACTCAGACCACCAAACAAATAATACCGAGCAAAAAATGTACACAGCTGATACCATCCCCAATATGTTACTGTCGACCTTCGAGACCCAAATTTAAACAGTGTCTTATCAACTGTGCCTATAGTGAAATAATGCTCGATTAGAAATTTTGAAAGCGTATCATACCAAGATCTGGGTGCTTGCTTCAACCCATATAGAGCTTTATCCAATTTATAGACATAATCTGGATGTGTACACAGATCCAGATCTATGTTTTGAATTACACAAAACGTCCTATTGTGTTTCTAATTTATTTACGTAGCGTGCAGAAGCTATGTAAGATAGGAGAAAAGAATCTGATTTGGAAGAGATCTAAGTGGTCAAAGTATGAAATCAAAACTCAACAGATCTCACTGTAATTATGCACAGACCCTCACGGACTCCAGTACTGGAAAAACTGTTAAGGTAATTCAAGTATGGGTCCCGAAAGGGGTAATCCGATCTAGACCCAAGTAAAATTGGGTACCATAAGCTGGTTTTATGATTGCAGGATCACAGGTACAAACCAGCAGATGAATCAACATTGTGGTATCTGGATAGCGGTTGTGCGTGAAATATGACAGCAAATCAAAAGCTGCTATCAGACGTCATGTGAGACCTGAAATGTAATTAAGATTAATTTGTAGGAATTAATCGGTTTGTAGAGATTTCTGGTGGTTCATATTTTTGTTTGAATGTTTTGTTTGCATTTTCGGGTCAGATTTCACACTTAGAGCAATTCTGGAAATTTTGGAATTTTTTTAGTTTGAATCTGTTGGCAGATTTGATGACGTAATGTTTTCTGTTGCGCTACGCAATTGCTGACGTAAGCTTTGCTGTTGCAGTTTTGGTTGAGTTAGCAATCAGATATGATGACGTAAGGTTATCTGTTAGCGCTTGTGTTATTTTGGATGTTGGCAGCAAGTTCCTGTAGCGTGAAGGAAACGGTACCGTTTTGGTGAACGCTTGCGGGAGAGATTTGTTGCCAGCGATCGATGTTTTAGCGTTAGCGTGCTGTCTTCAGATTTGTTGGCGTGTGCGAAGCTGCGTCATTTCATTTTATGGAAACGTTGACGTTTGGATAAGTTGGTGCGACGTCGTATTTGGTCTAGCGCTAGGGGGAGGTCTGCTCGCGTAAGGAGAGATCTGTTGTGAGTAGAGCGAGTTCTGGGAACAGACGTCAACGTTGGTCAACTCTCCTGTAGCGATCGTTGTTATGTGTGCAGCGTGATTCCAGCGTTTAGCGGTAGCGACCAGATTTTATGACGTGTCCTGAGCGACGCCGTTTTGTTAGCGCATGCGTTATCTTGTAGACGGATCTGTTTTTGTCGGTGAATGATTTCAACCAGATTTCAGCAGTCACGAAATTTATTTAAGGAAGACTTTGTCTTCGATTTTAAGAACCAGATCCCATACTTAGCGAAATATTATCTTGGTTGTCGACCTCTGTTCTTCGAACCCTAGTACTGTTCACCGTGAGCTTTTCCGATGACTTCCCATCGTTTCCGACCGTT
Source organism: Dorcoceras hygrometricum (assembly GCA_001598015.1). Lineage (NCBI taxonomy): Eukaryota > Viridiplantae > Streptophyta > Magnoliopsida > Lamiales > Gesneriaceae > Dorcoceras > Dorcoceras hygrometricum. The sequence goes on from KV005019.1 coordinate 363,935, forward strand.
GTTTGGTGCGTGCGAGGTAGCGTTGGACTCCTCTCGAGAAGCTCTTCCATCCTATACCATTCTTGGAGGCTGTTGTTGGATAGAGCGAGATCGCGAAGTTGCTGTCTTCGGCCGTGTGTTGCGTCGTTGAGGTAGAACTTCAAATTGTTGTTGAGATCGTAGTATTAGAATTTGTTTAAGCTTCCTGTTAGTGGTATTGTTGGATTTGATCGCTGGTGGAGTGAATGACTCCCAGCCGTGAGTTTCTATAGTTGGCCGTGACCTTTTGTGTTGAGCCTGACATCTGTTGTGTGTATTTAGCAGGTCGCAATCCAGATCTCTCGGGCCTGTTTTGTGGTAATTGTTGCACAGAAGTACAAGGTAGGGATCTTGAGCTTGTAATTCAGCGTGGAACCTGGCTTGGATAAATTGCGAGATGGCTGTGTTTGGATTGCTGGGTTATGTTGTTGCTCTGTGTGAGAGCTGTGTATGCTCACCGTGTGTAATTGTTTTGTTACATATGGTTATATGTCTGTTGTTCCAGCATGTTGCATACACGCATTTCATTCATCTATTATATCCTTTGTTTGTTGTTGTTTCTCTATTTTCTTACCAGGAGGCGAGGGCGAGCGGTGATTCCGCACTCTCATTTCCCCTATGCGCCGAGTGGTTAGCTACCACAGTTAATAGGTTGGGTTGTTGATGCATCTGGTAAGGGTGGACGAGTAGGGGTGAGTGGGTAGCACCCACATGTCCTACACTCACCGTGGCCACATATTCTGTTGCAGGTTCCATTGAGCTGTTGTCTCCTTCCTCATGCATAGCATCTGCATTTTATTCTTGCTGTTTACTGCTATTTTATAGTTGCTCTCCGTATGGGGTTTGACCCCATGTCCCTCTGGGGCTTGGTTGTTTTCCTTGTTGTGTTGTTTTCAGGAAACCCAGGATTTACAGCTGGTCGTGGTTTTAACCCAGCTGGTGGCGCCCCGGGAGGTGGTTAGAGTATCCCAGTGGCGTACATCATATTTATATGTATCAGTATTCTTAGCCAGAGGGATGCCCTGTGCTTCGTTGTTGTATCTAGTGGTTGGAGTCTGATACTTGTTTTTGTATGCTATATTGATTGTGTTGTTTAGTGGTTTTTATAAACTGGGATCTATTTTAAGTATTGCATTATTTTAAATTTTATTGTTTTAACTCGTCAGACCAAAAGAGAAAATTTTACCCGCTTTTTAGTTGCTTCCGCATGTGTTTGTATGTTTTATCTCTGATTAGAGCACGAGGCCTAACATTTTTGGTATCAGAGCTTAAGATGGGATAAGCTCAATTTCTTTGATCACACTTGAGTCTAGGCACAGTGTTGTGTGTTTCATGTGCTTGACTATGTGACTACGTGCTGCATATTTCTGTGTTATGTGCTATCTATGTTGTATCTGTTCTGTTTTGCTTGATCCTGTTGAGTGTTTTTCGTAGATGCCGCCTAGACGTCGTGGTAGAGGTAGGGGCAGTTTGAGGAATCGGCAGGACAGAATGAGGATCGGCGTAGCGCTCCTAGCCGTTCTCGTAGTAGGCATGAGAAGGAGGAGGAAGTTGGTGACTTGCCTCCCCCGGTGGAGCGGATGGATGTTGTTATAGCACAGTTTCAGCGGATGAACCCTCCAGTCTTTAATGGTGATGAGTCCAGTGAGGATACGGACTCGTGGCTCATGAATATCATCGGTCTTTTCGATCGGGTGCAGTATGATGATGATATTCGGCTGAGTTTAGCAACCTTCTTGCTTAGGAAGGCTGCAGAGCGCTGGTGGCGAGGCGCTTCGAGTACCTTGTTAGAGACCGGTGTTGGGATCTCTTGGAACAATTTTTGCGAGACCTTCCGGCAGGAGTATGTACCCGAGTCTTATGTGAACGCCCGGGAGGGGAGTTTGACCATTTGGAGCAAGGTTCCATGGCTGTTCGGTGATGAGTCCAGTGAGGATACGGACTCGTGGCTCATGAATATCATCGGCTTTTTCGATCGGGTGCAGTATGATGATGATATTCGGCTGAGTTTAGCAACCTTCTTGCTTAGGAAGGCTGCAGAGCGCTGGTGGCGAGGCGCTTCGAGTACCTTGTTAGAGACCGGTGTTGGGATCTCTTGGAACAATTTTTGCGAGACCTTCCGGCAGGAGTATGTACCCGAGTCTTATGTGAACGCCCGGGAGGGGAGTTTGACCATTTGGAGCAAGGTTCCATGGCTGTTCGGGAGTATGCTAGGAAGTTTTCTTCTCTGTTGGCGTACGTTCCCCATGTTTCTGGCCGGGAGAGGGCCAAGCGGACTAGATTTCTTGAGGGCTTGAACGAAGAGTTGTATCAGATGGTGTTGACCAGCAAACCCAAGAGCTATGCTGAAGCAGTTGACACTGCTATTGATATTGAGGAGGGTTTGCAGAGTCGTCGTGCTCGCAGACAGCAGGTAGCGCAGGTTAGTCGTCCTGCTATTCAGGGAGCACAGTCTTCACAGTCCTCCCAGTCAACCCATTAGCCCCAGCAGCAGCAGCAGCAGGTTGCTCAGCAATCTGGCCGTCATAGGTTTCGACCCCGCGGTCAGCAGTTCAAGAAGAAGTCGGGTTCTGGCTCTTCTGGTTCGGGCAGCTCGAGTAGCAGTGGTTCTCGGGCTGAGTTTTGCTATTTTTACGATGGAAAGCATCCGTCTACGCAGTGCGTTGGTGTGCAGGATTCCTGCAACCTTTGTGGTCAGTACGGGCATTTTTCTAGAGTGTGTCCGTCAACTGGATCACAGCAGACCGCGGACCAGCCTCAGGGTCGAGGAGGTCAGTCTAGGGGTCGTTCCCCTCAGTTTCCGCAGCCCTGATTAGGTGAGACACAGTTTAGGCCGTTTCAGCAGCCTGGTCCATCGTGGTTTGGACATTCGTCTCAGCCTTTCTTCTCTGGACCACAGCATGCTCAGGTTAACGCCATCACTAGGGAGCAGGCCGAGGAGACACCGAGTCAGGTGATCGCAGGTACTTGCCTTGTTTTTTATTTTCCTGCACGTGTGTTGTTTGACACCAGTGCATCGCATTCGTTTATTTCTGATTCGTTTGTTGTTCAGCATGGTCTGTGTACCATTTCTTTGCGCGATGTTGTTTCTGTTTCTACCCCTGGTGGTGTGAGCCTGTTCTCCCAGGAGGTTTTGTTGGATGGCGTGTTGCGGTTCGGTGAGCATGTGATTGTGGCAAGTTTGATCCGATTGATGCTTTGGGATTTCGATTGCATAGTTGGATTGGATGTGTTGTCCAACTATAGGGCCTCCGTGGACTGCTTCCATGGGATTGTGCGCTTTAGGCCTTTGTCTGGCGAGAAGTGGGACTTCTACGGCTAGGATTCTAGATCGAAGATTCCCTTAGTCTCAGTGATGGAGATGTTTAGCTTGTTGTCCTTGGGGAATGCTGGCTTTATGATCTACGCTTTGGATGCGTCTTCTTCTTCCCGCGTTCAGCTCAGTGACGTTCCCGTGGTGCGACATTTCCCGGATGTGTTTCCGGAGGAGATTCCTGGTTTTCCTTCGAGGCGAGAGATTGACTTCAACATAGAGCTGGTGCTTGGCACAACTCCGATTTCGCGTGCTCCTTATCGTCTGGCGCCTGCGGAGTTGAGAGAACTCAAGGTGAAGTTAGATGATTTGCTGGAAAAAGGTTTTATCCGACCTAGTATGTCGCCATGGGGAGCGCCCATCTTGTTTGTGAAGAAGAAGGATGGCTCAATGCGGATGTGCATTGATTTCCGCCAGTTGAACAAAGCCACTGTGAAGAACAAGTACCCATTACCGAGAATCGATGATCTGTTTGATCAGTTGCAAGGTTCTGCGGTGTATTCAAAGATTGATCTTCGTTCAGGGTACCATCAGCTGAGTGTGAGATAACAAGATGTTGCGAAGACTGCTTTTCGTACGAGGTACTGGCATTATGAGTTTTGGTTATGCCGTTTGGATTGACTAATGCCCCTGCAGTCTTTATGGATTTGATGAACCGAGTTTTCCACGAGTTTATCGATCAGTTTGTGATCGTGTTCATCGACGACATCTTAGTCTATTCAAAGACTCCTTTGGAGCACAAGGAGCATTTGCGTATTGTCCTTCAGACGCTGAGAGACCAGCAGTTGTATGCAAAGTTTTCCAAGTGCGAGTTCTGGTTGGATCACGTCGTATTCTTGAGACATGTGATTTCAGCCGAGGGGATTTCGATGGATCCTAGCAAGGTTGATGTTGTTCTGAATTGGGAGCGTCCCAGAAATGTTTCCGAGATTCGTAGTCTCTTGGGTCTGGATGGCTATTATCGTCGCTTCATTGAGGGATTATCAAGTATAGCAAAGCCGATGACTCAATTGACACATAAGGACAAGCTTTTTGTTTGGACTGAGCAGTGTGAGAATGATTTTCAGCTGCTTAAAGAGAAACTGACTACTGCGCCTGTGTTGGCTCTACCGTCCGGAACAGGTGGATTCTTTGTTTGTGCTGATGCTTCTCTTTTGAGACATGTGATTTTAGCCGAGGGGATTTCGATGGATCCTAGCAAGGTTGATGTTGTTCTGAATTGGGAGCGTCCCAGAAATGTTTCCGAGATTCGTAGTCTCTTGGGTCTGGATGGCTATTATCGTCGCTTCATTGAGGGATTATCAAGTATAGCAAAGCCGATGACTCAATTGACACATAAGGACAAGCTTTTTGTTTGGACTGAGCAGTGTGAGAATGATTTTCAGCTGCTTAAAGAGAAACTGACTACTGCGCCTGTGTTGGCTCTACCGTCCGGAACAGGTGGATTCTTTGTTTGTGCTGATGCTTCTCTTAATGGATTGGGTTGTGTTTTGATGCAGAATGGTCGAGTCATTGCGTATTTCTCGCAGCAGTTGAAACCGCATGAGACTCGTTACCCAGTCCATGATTGGGAGTTAGCAGCGGTGGTCTTTGCGTTGAAGATCTGGCGTCACTACCTGTATGGCGAGCAGTTTGTGGTGTACTCCGACAACAAAAGTTTGCAGTATTTGTTTTCACAGCCTGACCTGAACATGAGACAACGTCTTTGGATGGAGCTGCTAAAGTACTTTGATTGTGAGATCAAGTACCAGCCTGGGAAGTAGAACGTAGTGGCCGATGCTTTGAGCAGGAAGGCTAGTGAGATGCTTGTGTCGTTGTACGTCTCTAAGGATCCGGAGCATCTTAACACTACGGGTTGGAGATTTTACCCGGCTGAGGATTGTGTGGTGGTTTCTTCTTTCCAAGTGGAGCCACAGATTGTTTCTACCATTCGATCAGCTCAGAGGACTGATCCGTCTATCCACGAGTTGAAGTTGAAGGTCAGGGCTGGAGAACTTGAGGATTATTCTGTCTCTTCCGATGGTTGTTTGCATTTCCGGGGCAGGTTGGTTGTGCCCAATTTGATTGATTTGAAGGAGGAGATCCTTCGGGAAGCGCACTGTAGCAGACATAGTGTTTATCCTGGTGCACGGAAGATGTACCATGCTTTGAAGCCGCACTTTGGGTGGGCTGGCCTGAAGAGCGGCGTTGCTGGTTTTATTGCTCGTTGTTTGAATTGTCATATGGTTAAGGCCGAAAGGATGAGACATGATGGTTTGTTGCAGAGTTTGGAAGTGCCCCAATGGAATTGGGATCACATTGCTATGGATTTCGTGACGCATCTACCTCGTTCCAACAGAGGATGCGATGCTATTTGGGTGGTTATAGACCGTTTGTCGAAGTCTGCACATTTTATTCCCTATGGGATGACCTTCTCGTTGAAGAAGACGGCGAAGATGTACGTTGATTTTGTTGTTAGACTGCATGGTGTGCCCGTTTCGATTGTTTCCGACCGAGATCCGAGTTTTACTTCAGGTTTTGGAAGAGTTTGCAAACAGCTTTGGGTACCAGATTGGCTATGAGCACCGCGTATCACCCCCAGACATATGGCCAATCTGAGAGCACTATCCAGACGTTGGAGAATATGTTGCGAGTTGTTGTATTAGATTTCGGAGGTAGCTGGCAAGACGCGTTGTCTTTAGTTGAGTTTTCCTATAATAATAGCTACCAAGTGACGATTGGTATGGCGTCTTTTGAGGCTTTGTATGGCAGGAAGTGCAGATCGCCAGTATGTTGGGAAGAAGTGGGGGAGAAGCAGCTATCTGCCCCTGACTTTGTGTAGCAAATGAAAGATCATGTGGATCTTATTAGACAGCGAATGAAAGCTGCCCAGGATCGCCAAGCCAGTTATGCGAATAAGAGGCGTCTACCTCTTGAGTTTCAGGTTGGTGATCGTGTATTTCTCAAAGTTTCTCCGTTTCGCAGTGTCATGCGCTTTGGACACAAGGGAAAGTTAGCCCCTCGTTACGTCGGACCGTATGAGATTGTTGAGAGGATTGGCCCTTTAGCGTATCGGCTGTTGTTGCCGCCAGAGTTGTCTTCTCTTCATGACGTCTTTCATGTTTCCATGTTGAGGAAGTATGAGCCAGATCCGTCTCATGTGCTTAGGACTGACGAGGTGGATCTATATCAGTCGTTGAGCTATCAGGAATATCCATTGCAGATCCTTGGCAGAAAAGAGAAACAGTTGAGGAATAAGCCCATTCCGTTGGTGATGGTGCAATGGAGCAAACATGGAAGGGAAGAAGCTACTTGGGAGCTTCAAGAAAAGATGCAACGCGAGTGGCCGTATCTGTTGAGCTAAATTTCCAGTAGTTTGTAGCTTTTGGTTGTATTTTCTTCCCTAGTTGTTGTTGATTGTTTGCTCAGTTATTTTGAACTCTTGGCTTGTGCTAAGTGAAGTTCTGTTTTGGCTTGCTGTTGTTGAGTTATATTTCCATATTGTTGTTTGATTTCGGGGACGAAATCCTTTTTAGTGGGGGAGAAATGTGAGACCTGAAATGTAATTAAGATTAATTTGTTGGAATTAATCGGTTTTTAGAGATTTCTGGTGGTTCAGATTTCTGTTTGGATGTTTTGTTTGCATTTTTGGGTCAGATTTCACACTTAGAGCAATTCTGGAAATTTTGGAATTTTTTGAGTTTGAATCTGTTGGCAGATTTGATGACGTCATGTTTTCTGTTGCGCTACGCAATTGCTGACGTAAGCTTTGCTGTTGAAGTTTTGGTTGAGTTAGAAATCAGATGTGATGAAGTAAGGTTATCTGTTAGCGCTTGTGTTATTTTGGATGTTGGCAGCAAGTTCCTGTAGCGTGAAGGAAAAGGTACCGTTTTGGAGAACGCTTGCGGGAGAGATCTGTTGCCATCGATCGATGTTTTAGCGTTAGCGTGCTGTCTTCAGATTTCTTGGCGTGTGTGAAGCTGCGTCGTTTTATTTTATGCAAACGCTGTCGTTTGGATAGTTGGTGCGACGTCGTATTTGGTCTAGCGCTAGGGGGAGGTCTACTCACGTAAGGAGAGATCTGTTGTGAGTAGCGCGAGTTCTGGGAACAGACGTCAACGTTGGTCAACTCTCCTGTAGCGATCTATGTTGTGTGTGTAGCGTGTTTCCAGCGTTTAGAGGTAGCGACCAGATTTTATGACGTGTCCTGAGCGACGCCGTTTTGTTAGCGCATACGTTATCTTGTAGAGGGATCTGTTTTTGTCGGTGCATGATTTCAACCAGATTTCAGCAGTCACGAGATTTATTTAAGGAAGACTTGGTCTTCGATTTTAAGCACAAGATCCCATACTTAGCGAAATATTATCTTGGTTGTCGACCTCTGTTCTTCGAACCCTAGTAATGTTCACAGTGAGCTTTTCCGGTGAATTCCCGTCGTTTCCGACCGTTGTTTGGTGCGTGCGAGGTAGCGTTGGACTCCTCTCGAGAAGCTCTTCCATCCTATACCATTCTTGGAGGATGTTGTTGTCTAGAGCGAGATCGCGAAGTTGCTGTCTTCGGTCGTGTGTTGCGTCATTGAGGTAGAACTTCGAATCGTTGTTGAGATCTTAGTATTAGCCTTTGTTTAAGCTTCCTGTTAGTGGTATTGTTGGATTTGATCGCTGGTGGAGTGAATGACTCCCAGCCGTGAGTTTCTAGTTGGTCGTGACCTTTTGTGTGGAGCCTGAGATCGGTTGTGTGTATTTAGCAGGTTGCAATCCAGATCTCTCGGGCCTGTTTTGTGGTAATTGTTGCACAGAAGTACAAGGTACGGATCTTGAGCTTGTAATTCAGTGTAGAACCTGGCTTGGAAAAATTGCGAGATGGCTGTGTTTGGATTGCTGGGTGATGTTGTTGCTCTGTGTGAGAGCTGTGTATGCTCACCGGGTGTAATTGTTGTGTTACATATGGTTATATGTCTGTTGTTCCAGCATGTTGCATACACGCATTTCATTCAGCTATTGCAGCCTTTGTTCGTTGTTGTTCTCTATTTTCTTACCAGGATGCGAGGGCGAGCGGTGATTCCGCACTCTCATTTCCCCTATGCGCCGAGTGGTTAGCTACCACAGTTCATAGGTTGGGTTGTTGATGCATCTGGTAAGGGTGGGCGAGTACGGGTGAGTGGGTAGCACCCACATGTCCTACACTCACCGTGGCCACATATTCCGTTGCAGATTTCCGTTGAGCTGTGCATTGAGTTCTTTGGCTCCCTTCCTAGGTTGTAGCCTTCGGATGTTGTCCTTTATTCTCATGCATAGCATCTGCATTTTATATGTTGTTTACTGCTGTTTATAGTTGCTCTCCGTACTGGGGTTTGACCCCATGTCCCTCTGGGGCTTGGTTGTTTTCCTTGTTGTGTTGTTTTTAGGAAAACCAGGTTTTACAGCTGGTCGTGGTTTTAACCCAGCTGGTGGCGCCCCAGGAGGTGGTTAGAGTATCCCAGTGGCGTATAGCATATTTATATGTATCAGTATTCTTAGCCAGGGGGATGCCCTGTACTTCGTTGTTGTATCCAGTGGTTGGAGTCTGATACTTGTTTTCGTATGCTATATTGATTGTGTTGTTTAGTGGTTTTTATAAACTGGGATCTATTTTAAGTATTGCATTTTAAATTATATTGTTTTAACTCGTCAGGCCAAAAGCGAAAATTTTACCCGCTTTTTAGTAGCTTCCGCATGTGTTTGTATGTTTTATCTCTGATTAGAGCACGAGGCCTGACACGTCATTCCACACAAAGGCGAAAAGATAGTCTTTGGTGATAACGCTTACGGTAACACTGTGGGTAAGGGTAAGCTTATCCACGGTAACATCTCTATCTCCGACGTCCTAGTTGTTGATAACCTTCGTTATAACTTGATTAGCATTAGTCAGCTATGTAACAAAGGTTACATAGTCCAGTTTCAACAACACACTTGCACGATTCAGAGTCCAAGTGGTCTGACTGTATTGGTAGGCAAACGTTCGGGGATACCTACATAATCGATTGGTCAGATCAGCTGGAATCTTAGCAGTTGTGCCTTGCAGCTGGTTCTTCCAAGAGCTTGTTGTGGCATCAAAGAATGAATCATCTTGCATTCAAAACACTTGCTAAATTGAGTCAACATGATATGGTTTTTGGTCTGCCAAAAATCAGTTTTTCTAAGGATAAGATATGTGCAGCATGTCAGCTGGGTAAGCAAATTAAATCGACTTTCAAAAATAAAGGCGGAAAACGTTCTTCCCGTTGCCTTGAGCTATTGAATATGGATCTTTTTGGTCCTATTTCAGTAACGAGCTTAGGGGGAACGTCTTACACCCTTGCTGTTGTTGATGATTTTACAAAATATACTTTGGTGTTGTTTTTAAAAGTAAAATCTGAAACCGCCGACCAGCTGATACGTCTTTTGAAACGTTTACAAAATGACAGATCTTGTTCAGTCAACCGGATAAGAAGTGATCGCGGAACTGAGCTTTTAAATTTAAAATTAACTTCTTATCTTGAAGACTTAGGAATAAAGCATGAGCTTTCAGCAGCTAGAACTTCTCAGCAAAACGGGTTAGCTGAAAGGAGAAACCGCACTTTGAAAGAAGCTGCTAGATCCATGATTGCATATTCCGGTATTTCACACAAATTCTGGGCAGAAGCAGTTAACACAGCGTGTTATACTCAAAATAGATTGATGATTAATAGGATGCATGATAAAACCCCATATGAGATCTGGCATATCAAGAAACCTGATATCTCTTACTTCAGGATGTTTGGGTGTAGATGTTTCATTCATAACAATGGTAAAATGCATCTAACTGCCTTTGAACCTAAATCTGATGCAGGTATCTTCTTAGGATATTCAGCTGTGAGCAAAGAGTATCGTGTTTTCAACAATCGAAGCTGACAGTTGAGGAATCAGCACACATGGTGTTTGATGAAACCAGTTTCAAATCAAATTCAGCTGCAAGCCTACATGATTTGTGTTCACGTCTGGAGTCAACAAGTCTTGAAGAATCAGACGACGACGTGCCACAAAGATATTCAGCTGAAGAACAACCAACGCTGGACACACCGCACAACATTGCACAACAAGATCTGACAGGTAACCCAGCAGTCATTGATTTAACTAACAATGATTCTATACAGGGTCAGATCTTCCCAAGTGTGCCAGTTGCTGGAGGTGAAGTGACAAATGTTCAACCAGACTTCGATCAATCAGATGTTGCTCCAACAGACGTTGATAAACCAGACGTTGCGCAACCAGTCTCAAGCGGTTCTCCATTGGTTTCAAGACCAACGTCTGAAGTACCAGCTTCTAGCACAAATTATCAATTGGTATCCTCCCCACCAGCTGGACAACAAGGCGCGAGCACATCATATAATTCGGTATCAAGACCACCAGCTGATGCACCAGTCGCAAGTGATCATCAAGTTGTATCAGAGCAGGTTGTTCTTGAACGAGCACTTATTTTAAAACGCATTTGAAACAAAATTTATTAAAGTGCTCTGATGTGTTTTCTTTCTGTTATGCGGAATTCGTATCAATGCTACAAATGCTTTTAAGGTTTTAAAATGTTTTCGAAGCTGAATGTATAAAGATAAGGAGAGTAATGATCTTTGAATCGCAGATTATTTTCCGAAAGAAAATGCGGCAATATTTCTTCTGACGAGCTGACACGGATCTCACAAATCTGTGTGTATGCCAAGATTTTCAGATACAGTTATGGGGCCACGTCTGGAATGAAATGGAATAAAATCTGTTATTCTCTTATTCTTAATTCGAGTCTGAATATATAAGCTAACCAGTAGCATACGATTTGTTCCTTCAAATTCATTGCATATCGTTGCATTTGGTTCTTCCCAAAATTCTTTTATTTTCAAAATATGGAAAACTCCTGCTGTTATGGTTTTTGTTGTGGCAGTGTAGGGAGAGCTTTATTTAAAATTTGTCGGGAAAACCAGTTTTTGATTCCTTTTTGATTCCCATAAAAAGGGAGAGAATTGTTTGATCATGCATTTGTTATTTAAAGTTTTGTGTAAATCAAAAAGGGAGAGATTGATGGATCTGTGTAAACAGATCCAGATCTATGTTTTGAATTACAGAAAACTTCCTATTGTGTTTCTAATTGATTTACGTAGCGTGCAGAAGCTATGTAATATAGGAGAAAAGAATCTGATTTGGAAGAGATCTTATGAAGAGAAGGAAGAGGAATCTGATGTGATGTATCGCCTAAAGAGAAGAAGTCTGAATGGGATGAATAGTTGAAGTCTGGATGAACAGGAGAAGTCTGGACGAGACTTGTAAGTTTGGATATGAACAGTAGAAATCTGGTGAAGAGAATAACAGAGAAGCACTCAGACGATGGCAGTAGTAGAAGCAATCGGATGTTGAATAGGAGAAGTCTGATTTGGTGTGAATAGGAAAAGTCTGATTTGGATTATATTAGAAGAAGTCTGATGAAGTCTGATGGATAAGTCTACAGGAAATGAAGAGCGAAGTCTGGAGAAGTCTGATCAGGAGTAACTATAAGAGAAGTCTGGAGAAGTCTTGAAGTGTGAAGTCTGATCAGACGTAGAGATGTGAAAAGAGAAATCTGATCATGTGAAGATAGGAGAAATCTGATGAAGAAACTGGCAGACGTAAGTGGAAAAGATCTGATGAGACAGAAAAGTCTTGACGAGAAGAGAAGAACAGGAGAAATCCGATGTACAGGAGAAGTCTGAAGATGCAAGCAGAAGATGGAATCAAACGTCGATGCATAGAGGAATCTGAATCAAATGTGAGAAGATGATTCAGATGACGAACAAATGTTAATCAGTTGAGAATAAAAATCTGGAACCAGCTGTTGCGCGTTAATGGATCTGCTGGAACAAATGCGAAGAGATGTCAATCAATAGTTGGACATAAGATGTTATCAGTTGTCGAACAGTAGTTGAACAGAAGTTAATTCAGCTGTGAGAGAATATTGAATCAGACGTTGCGCGAAGACAGAGAAGTCTGAAGATGCAAAGCAGAAGATGGAATCAAACGTCGATGCATAGAGGAATCTGAATCAAATGTGAGAAGATGATTCAGATGACGAACAAATGTTAATCAGTTGAGAATAAAAATCTGGAACCAGCTGTTGCGCGTTAATGGATCTGCTGGAACAAATGCGAAGAGATGTCAATCAATAGTTGGACATAAGATGTTATCAGTTGTCGAACAGTAGTTGAACAGAAGTTTAATTCAGCTGTGGAGAAGAAATATTTGAATCAGACGTTGCGCGAAGACATAAATGAATCAGACGTTGTGCGAAGAAAAGATTAATCAGACGTTGCGCGAAGAAAAGATCAATCAGACGTTGAACCAGTTATTGCGATAAGAAGGAGATGGTTCAGCTGTTGCGCGTTAATGAAGATGAATCAGCTGTAAGGACGAAAAGTATCAAATGTTGATCAGCTGTAAGAATGTTGATATATCAGATGTTGACTGTTGATCAATTGAAGCAAACAGCTGTTGGAACGAATTGAAGCAAACAGCTGTTGGAACATAAAATCCAAATCATAACACAACAAATGCCTGCAAAAGAAAGGACACAAGGACAACTTCCTGTCGGTACTTTACACAACATCTTTTAACAGGAAGGAAATTGTGTCCAACGGGAAGAAATTTGAACAGAGGCTATTTAAACAACAAGCACTGTTGAAGACGGTGATTTTGACAGATTAATTGACGCATAGTGACAAATACAGAGGGAAGAAAAACAAGAGAGACGAATTAGTCGACCACCATGAAAGAGGAGCTTATTGCTAAGTGTCGACTGCTGAGTCTCAATCAGCTTTTGTAGAAGCATTTTCCCAGTGTGTGAGATTTATTCTTTAGAGAGTTGAGCGTTCACTGTAAAATCTCACACACACAGATTCACTCGCATATTTTGAGAGATGTGCGAAATTGCTTAGCGAGTGAATCACAAACAATACAAAATCAGATCCCGTCCAAGCACGAAGACGTTAAACTCTGTGTCTGTAGCCTTTCTCACAGAGGTGTAAAATAAGTGATTGACACAGCCGAGGACTGGTGTAGAGTCTAGGAGTTCTAGCAGCTGCTGGCTGTTGGATGGGGTCTGTACACGAGGTGTAAGATTAAATATTGTAGTGGATCCTTCCCGGAGCGGAATAAGGGGAGACGTAGGATATTTATATCCGAATTTCCATAAACAAACATTGATTAATCTCTTTACGATTTACAGTTCCGCATACACTTGCATCTAGCACGCATAACACTTTAGTTGACACACACGCACAGTAGCAGATTTCTGTGTAACAGAAATCTGTTAGCATCTAGTTTTAAAATTAGGATTCAGTTCTGGTGTTTTCCGCATGTTTTTATTACATACCAGATCTGTCTCCATGCTCTGTTTATGTTCAAGAACCCAAGGTATTGCACCTCTTTTAATAGCGCACAATTTTTTACAGTAGCAGCGGTCTTTATTTTCATTATTTTATTGGATCAGATCTCACGGCCTTTGTTTTATTTAGTATTACATCTCGATATCTGATCCTTCGATCCTAACATGTATGATTTATGAAGTCAGAAGATTGTGCAACATACACTTCCTCTGTTAAGATGCCATTAAGAAATGCACTCTTAACATCCATCTGAAAGACTTTGAAGTCGTTGAATGCAGCATATGCAAGGAACATGCGGATGGCTTCTAGCCTAGCTACTGGTGCAAACGTTTCATCAAAGTCTATTCCTTCCATTTGTCTAAAAGCCTTGTGCAAAAGTCTAGCATTGTTTCTAGTTACTACTCCATCTTCATTCAGTTTATTCCTAAAGACCCATCGAGTTCCTATAACTGAATGCTTAGAAGGTCTAGGTACAAGTTGCCATATGTTATTACGCTTAAATTGATTTAATTCTTCTTTCATAGCGTCTATCCAGCTGGGGTCAGCTAAGGCTTCTTCTATCTGCTTAGTTTCTATGTGAGATATGAATGCTGAATCAAAATGATCATGAAATAGCTGGCCTCGTGTGCGAATAGGAGATTCGATGTTACCTATGACCTACTCGGGTGGATGATTTCTGTTCCACCGAAGATCAAGTCCAATGGGATTTGCTCCTTGTTCCACTTGTGTAACTGGCTGGATAGCAACAACTGGATCAGCTAATACCAATTGATATTTTTCGTTGTCTGCTTGAGCATCAGCTTCCAGCTGTTGTAGTGGTTGTTCCAGATGTGAGCTTGGTTCAGCTCTTGTATCAGTTCTTGTATCAGTTGTTGGTCTGGATACTAATTGATGTGATGTGCTCGTGACTGATACTTCAGATGTTGGTCTTGATACCAATTGATATGCGCTTGTATTTTGTGCAACAAATGTTGGTTGATGAATAGTAGAATCTGCTTGCGCAACATATGTCTGAACAACGTCTGGTTGAGCAACATCTGATTGAACGTTGGTCGCTTCAGCTCCAGCAGCTGTCAGATCTTGTTGTGCGTTGTCGTGCGATGTGTCCAGCGCTTGTTGTGTTTCAGCTGAATATTGTCGTTGTGGCACGTCATCATCTGATTCATCAAGACTTGTTGATTCCAGACGTGAACACAAATCATGTAGGCTTGCAGCTGAGTTGGATCTGAAACTTGTCTCATCAAAGACAACGTGTGGTGACTCTTCAACAGTTAAACTTTGATTGTTGAATACTCGATAAGCCTTGCTCACTGCTGAGTAGCCTAGAAAGATACCTGCATCAGATTTTGCATCAAAAGCTGTTAGGTGCTTCTTGCCATTATTATGAATAAAACATCTGCACCCAAACACCCTGAAATAAGATATATCAGGTTTCTTGCCATGTCAGATCTCATATGGGGTTTTATCATGCATCATATTAATCATAGATCTGTTTTGAGTATAACATGTTGTGTTAACTGCTTCTGCCCAAAATTTTTGTGAAATACCGTAATAAACAATCATAAATCTAACAGCTTCTTTTAAAGTACGGTTTCTCCTTTCAGCTAACCCGTTCTGCTGAGGAGTTCTAGCTGCCGAAAGCTCATGATTTATCCAAATGTCTTCCAGATAAGAAGTTAATTTATGATTTAAAAACTCAGTTCCATGATCACTTCTTATCCGGTTGACTGTACAAGATCTGTCATTTTGCAAACGTTTTAAAAGACGTATCAGCTGGTCGGCAGTTTCAGATTTTTCTTTTAAAAACAACACCCAACTATATTTTGTAAAATCATCAACAACTGTTAGGGTGTAATTCGTTCCCCCTAAGCTAGTTACGGGTATAGGACCAAAAAGATCCATATGCAAATGCTCTAAGCTACGGGAAGAACGTTTACCGCCTTTCTTTTTGAAAGTAGATTTAATTTGCTTACCCAGCTGACAAGCGGCACAAATCTTGTCCTTAGAAAAATTTATTTTTGGCATACCAGAGACCATATCATGCTGAATCAATTTAGCAAGTGTTTTGAAGTTCAGATGGTTCATTCTTTGATGCCACAGTCAGCTCTTGGAAGAGTCAGCTGCAAGGCATAACTGTTCAGATCCCAGCTGCTCTGACCAATCGATTATATAGGTATTCCCCGAACTTTTACCTACCAATACAGTCAGACCATTTGGCCTCTGAACTGTGCAGGTGTGTTGTTGAAAATTGACTATGTAACCCTTGTCACATAGCTGACTAATACTAATCAAATTGTAACGCAGGTTATCAACAACTAAGACATCTGATATAGAAATGTTACCGTGGATAAGCTTACCCTTACCCACAGTGTTACCATGAGCGTTATCACCAAACACAATTTTCGCTCCTTTGTGTGGGATGACATCTGATAGCAGCTTCTTGTTTCCAGTCATGTGACGTGCACAGCCGCTATCCAAGTACCATATGATTGATTCGCTTCCAGCTTGGTACCTGTGGTCCTGAAATCATGAAAACAGATTTTGGTACCCAATTTTACTTGGGTCCGGATAGGATTACCCCTTTCGGGACCCATACTTGAATTACTTTGACAGTTTTCCCAGTATGATAGTCCATAAGGGTCTGTGCAGAAGTACGGTGAGATCTGTCGAGTTTAGGTTTGATATTTTGACCGATTGGATCTCTTCTCGGCTGAATATTTTTCCAAACAGATTTGACCTTCCTAGAGTCACGTCTTTGTTGGTTCTGAACAAATGACTTGGATCCAGCTTTCGCCTTTTCCTTATCAAGTCTGTTCTTTAGCCAACCTGACTTTGGGCTCTCGGGTCTATCATAGCCGATACCAGCTTTTCCTTTCTTATTCAATAGCTCCGAGATCTGGTCATCATACCGTACCGACTCGCATGGATCATGTATCACACTAGCTTTGACAAAGCTCATCTTTTTGAACTTGTCATACACCAGCTGTGACTTAGTACTTGTTTCTCCAGAGCTGCTTTCACCAGTATTGAAACCTAAGGCAGTTCTATCATTTGATGGATTCTGTCTCACACAGCTTGTCTAGAGAGATAGAAGACTGGGTCCAGGAGCTCATTATCGAATTTAATTTTTCAATTTCAGACTCGAGCTCACAGGACTTTGATCTCAACAATTCATTCTCAGCCTTCAGTTTATTCAACTCGATTTGTAAACTGTCAGCTTCACCAAGTTCAAAAGTACTTGGTTCTACTGAACTAATTTTCAAATCAGCGTTTTCAGCTTTAACTTCCTCGAATGTGTGAGAAAGCTTCCTGTACTCTTTGACCATATCATTAAGTGCACTGACAAGGTCTTCTCGTGTAAATTCAATATTGGAAAAATCAAATACCTCGTCATCTGAAGTTTGATCAGCCATGAGACAGTGAACTTCCTCCTGTTCACTATCACTGGATGAGGAACTGCTGGATGAGGAATCTGAATCGGTATCAGCCCAGTTCCTGTTGCTTTCCTCAGCAACCAGTACTTTGCGATCATTCTTGCGACTGGGTCTTTTATCACCTCTTGTCCTTATCCTCCTATCTTTTGATCTTTCCTTGGATCTTTCATCTGTCTTCTCATCCATTCTGTATCGATCCTCCTTCTTTTCATCTCTTTTGTATCTATCCTCCTTCTTTGGCCTGTTGCAATCAGCTGCAAAGTGCCCTAGACGTCCACAATTAAAGCAGTTCATATCAGTTGTAACTTTATCATTTTTATGGACATTATTATAAGGAGTAGAAGGATTGTAGGATCTTCTCAAGTATTTGCCAAACTTCTTAACGAAGAGGGACATGGCGTCATTGCTGAGTTGATCAGCTATCTTGCTAGTGCTCGGAGAGCACTATTAAGATGTTGTAGCTGCTACGCTTTGGTCGGCTGGGAGGTTGGCGGTCCAGCTTCTGCTCTTGTTTCCAACTCGAACTCATAAGCTTTAAGGTTTTCAAATAGATCGTGAAGCTCCATCTTATTGAGATCCTTGGACTCCCGCATGGCCATCGTCTTAACGTCCCATTCCCTGGGCAATGCTCTCATCACCTTCAAAGCCAACTCATGGTTGCTATACTCTTTTCCCAAGCTAGTCAACTCAATCACCACGGCGCTAAATAGCTCATCAAACTCCGTCATTGTTTCTCCATCCTT
Source organism: Dorcoceras hygrometricum (assembly GCA_001598015.1). NCBI lineage: Eukaryota > Viridiplantae > Streptophyta > Magnoliopsida > Lamiales > Gesneriaceae > Dorcoceras > Dorcoceras hygrometricum. The sequence goes on from KV005019.1 coordinate 381,821, forward strand.
CATCTTCATAGATTCATATTTCTGTTGAGCGACTGTCAGCTTGTTCTCTTTTTTCTCATCGTTTCCTTCACATATTTGTGTCAGCTTTTCCCAAATATCTTTTGCTGTGGCGTAGGTTTTTATCTTGCTGAACATGTTTTTGTCTAGTTTCTTGTAGAGAATGTCCCTGGCCACATTGTACAGATTCGCTTTCTTTTTATCTTCGTTGGTGTACTCATGTCTGCTCTTCTCCAGATACCGAGGCTCGCCATTGGATATTGCAAAGGCTGAGTTTGGCTTCATTATCTTCATCGGCCCTTCTGTGATAACTGACCACATATCATCATCCTGAGCAGCCAGATGCGCTTGCATGCGAATCTTCCAATCATCGTAGTCCTCCTTAGAAAACATAGGAATTTTGTTGTGAGAAGTAGACATTTTAAAATATGATAAACACAAACAACAGATTGTTCAATAACTGAGATGCGCTAGCTCTGATACCAATTGATAGGATCAATATGGCTCGAAATACAGGCCTATGAGTTCAGAAGGGGGGTTGAATGAACTCCTTGGTATTTTTAAATTTTCGAAACCTTTAAAATAATTTTTACAAGCACCCGCTTAACCTAAATCCGAGTTACCAGATTTAAGGCATCTCAGTTTTAATGCTGATTTCTTGGCTAACAGTAAATGTGCAAAAATAAGCCAATCAATCAGTGAACAGTTAAAGCAATAAGTAAATGCAGTAATGTAAAAGAGTAGGGTCAAGAATTTGTTTATGGAAGTTCGGATGTCAATATCCCACGTCTTCCCTTCTTCCTTTTCAGGAAGGTTTCACTAGAAGATTTGATGTTTACAGCCTCTGTAACCACCCAGTCACCGGGCCTCGCTCAAGGTGAACTCCTAGCAACTCCAATCAACAAGCAGACGCAGCTTCTAAATACAACACTGATAATTTTTATCAAACGGCTTTGGATAGTACGTTTGTTACAGACTCAAATTGAATAACAACAGTGAAATACAAATGATTTTTGAGTGCTGCAAATCTTCTGTTTTCTAACACTGAAACTCGATTCACAAAAATGAAACAGAAGATGAAATCTCGAAGGAAATATCTGTGATCGCTTGACTTTGAAAGTTCTTCGAGATTGGATTTCTGGGACTTAGAATATTTTTGATTGAGAGCTTCTTTTTAAATCCCAGGTGGTGATGAAGACAGAAATTTCTGTATGAAGAGAACAAATAGCGAGTGTAAGTCCAAGAGCTTCTTCAATTCAAATTCCATCTATTTGTACTCTTCGTCCTCCAACGGTCATAAAGATAGCCTAAGGAAACAAAATCATCGTACACCTGTATGCACTGCTCCACTAAGGTAAATTGCGCTTCGACAGAGCCAAATTGTCGTCTTTCCATATTTGTGCAAACACCGTAAAAACGTCCTTTGTATACTGTGTACTATTTATCCAAAATAGTAATGACTTTGTCTCCTTAATTCCAGGCATATGTACGATTCAATCCATTGATTCTTTCCAATTTAAACATTGATAGCGTTTGAATCGGTTTGTCGTTTGCGCCTGAACATTTTCCCTTAATTGTAAATTGACGTGTGGAATACATCTGAGTACTTCGTAACAGCTGGTTGTAACGACTGAAAGCTTCAACATCTGAAATTTACAATAGCTGAATGCTATTTTCCCTTAATTGTAAATTGACGTGTGGAATACATCTGAGTACTTCGTAACAGCTGGTTGTAACGACTGAAAGCTTCAACATCTGAAATTTACAATAGCTGAATGCTAACCAACGACTGAATACGCTAAAGGACACAAAATCTGAATCCTAGCGCTAAACCAAGCGCTGTCGTCTCAAATTATCCAAACGACGTAGTTTTGCTGTCTGCTAAGAAATACGCTAACATTCGAATAGTTGCGTCTAATATCGAAGCAACATCTGAATATGTTCACTATTGAAGTAAATACCACGTCTGAATATACTTTTGAAAAAGATACCCAACGTCTGAACCAATACCAGAATCTGATATCCCATAATTTCAACATCTGAAATCTTTACGTCTGAAATAATTCAACCCAATATCTGACTGGTCGATTCAACATCTGAAAGAGTATTACATCTTAATATACGACTCACATCTGAACCATTTCCGAATATCAACATTTGAATAAGCCTGACATCAGAATAAACTTTTCTCCAAATACGTAGCTGATAACTTCAACGTCTGACTGTCCAGATGCTATCTTTAATTTAGCACTTGTCTTATTTTGTTATCACCAAAACTAATAAATTTTGTCTCAACAAGCTCCATCCATCTACGCTGTCTCATGTTCAAATCTGACTGAGAAAACAAATACTTAAGACTCTTGTGGTCGGAGTACACCACAAACTGCTCACCATACAGGTAGTGGCGTCAAATATTCAAAGCAAAAACCACTGCTGCTAACTTCAAATCATGAACTGGGTAACGATTCTCATGCGGCTTCAACTTCCGAGAGGCATAAACAATGACTCGACCATTCTGCATCAACACACAACTCAATCCATTCAAAGAAGCATCTGCACAAACAACAAAACCACATGAACCACACGGTAGAGCTAACACAGGCGCAATAGTTAGCTTCTCTTTGAGCCACAGAAAACTACTCTCACATTGCTCAGTCCAAACAAACCTCTTGTCTTTCTGAGTCAAATGCGTCATTGGCTTAGCTATACTGGAAAATCCCTCGATAAACCGCCTATAATAGCCAGCCAAACCCAAGAAACTACAAATCTCAGCAACACTCTTGGGTCACTCCCAGTTAAGAACAACCTCAACCTTACTGGGATCCACAGAAATACCATCAACAGAAATCACATGACCGAGAAACACAACTCGGTCCAACCAAAACTCGCACTTGGAAAACTTAGCATACAGCTGCGAGTCTCGAAGCTTCTGAAGAACTAGCATAAAATGCTCTTTGTGCTGCATCGGAGTCTTAGAGTACACCAAATTGTCATCGATAAACACAATCACAAACTGATCGATGAACTCTCTAAAGACTCTATTCATCAGGTCCATGAAAACTACGGGAGAATTCGTCAAACCAAAAGGCATAACTAGAAACTCGTAATGCCCATACCTTGTACGAAACGCAGTCTTCTCAACATCCTGCTCACGGATGCGCAACTGATGATATCCAGAACGCAGATCGATCTTCGAAAACACGGCAGAACCTTGCAAAAAAAAGATCATCGATCCTAGGCAAATGGTACTTGTTCTTCACTGTCTCCTTGTTCAACTGCCTAAAGTCGATGCACATCCTCATCGACCCGTCCTTCTTCTTGACAAGCAAGATAGGCGCTCCCCACGGGGACATGTTAGGCCTAGAATCCCTTCTCCAGCAAATCACTAAGCTGCTCCTTAAGCTCCCTCAACTCAGCAGGCGCTAAATGATACGGAGCACGTGAAATCGAAGATGTACCAGGAACCAACTCAATGCTGAAGTCTATCTCCCGCCTAGGAGGAAAACCATGAATCTCCTCAGGAAACACATCCGGGAAATATCAAACCACGGGGACTCTACTAAGCTCTACTCTCGAAGAAGAAGACGCATCTAAGGCATAGATCATGAAACCAGCGCTCTCAAGCTACAACAGGCTAAACATCTCCATCGCAGAGACTAAAGGAATCTTCAACTGGGAATCTTGGCAGTAGAAATTCCATTTCTCTCCAGACTGGGGCCTAAATCGCACAACGCCATGGAAACAATCCACAGTGGCCCTATAGCTAGACAACACGTCCATTCCCACTATACAGTCAAAATCCCACATCACTAGCCTGATCAGGTTGGCTAACAACACACTCTCGCCAAACCTAAGAACACCATTCAACAAAATCTCCTGGGAGAACAGGCTGGCACCGGCAGGAGTCGCAACAGATATAATATCACACAAAGGAGAGGTATGCAAACCATGCTCAACCACAAATGCATCAGAAATAAAAGAATGCGATGCTCCTGTATCAAACAACACACGTGCAGGAAAATAAAAAACAAAGCAAGTACCTTGGATAATCCCGCCGCCCGGTGTGCCTTCCGCTTGCTCCATAGTCATGGCATTCACTTGGGCAAACTAAGACCCAGAAAACTGAGGGTCGGAAGACTGTCCAAACCACGAAGGACCAGGCTGCTGAAACAGCCTAAACTGAGGCTCCCCCAACCTCTGCTGCTGAACAGGAAAAGCAGAACTACCTCTAGACGATCCACCTCGACCCTGTGGTGGAACTGCGGTATGCTGCGATCCGGACAAAGGACACACTCTGGCAAAGTGTTGGTACTGACCACAGACATTACAAGAACCCTGCACACCTACACACTGCGCTGTACGGGTGCTTTCGGACCAGGCTGCTGAAACAGCCTAAACTGAGGCTCCCCCAACCTCTGCTGCTGAACAGGAAAAGCAGAACTACCTCTAGACGATCCACCTCGACCCTGTGGTGGAACTGCGGTATGCTGCGATCCGGACAAAGGACACACTCTGGCAAAGTGTTGGTACTGACCACAGACATTACAAGAACCCTGCACACCTACACACTGCGCTGTAGGGTGCTTTCCACCACACTGACCACAATACTCCACCTTGATACCACCGTTGCTGGAGCTACCAGAACCAGAAGAACTAGAACCAGACTTCTTCTTAAACTGCTTACCATGAGGCCTAAACCTTTGATGACCAAACTATTGGGCTACCTGTTGCTGCTGTTGGGGTGGCTGAGACGACTGCACAGACTGGGAAGGTTGGGCTCCCTGAACCACTGGACGACTACTCTACGCCACCTGCGGCCTACCACGAGACCGACGGTTCCTCAAACCTTCCTCAATGTCGATCGCACTGTCAACCGCCTCCGCATAGCTCTTCGGCGAGCTAGCCAAAACCAAGGAATACAACTCCTCGTTCAACCCCTCAAGAAACCTAGTTCTCTTCGCTCGCTCCCGACCAGAAACATGCGGCACGTATGCAAGAAGGGAAGAAAACCTGCGGGCATACTCTCTAGCAGACATACTGCCCTGCTCCAAGTTATCGAACTCACGCTCACGGGCGTTCACGTAGGACTCCGGGACATACTCCTGACGAAAATCAACGCAAAAACTGTCCCACGTAATCCCTACTCCAGTCTCTTACAATGTCCTCGAAGCGCCTCTCCACCAACGCTCCGCACCTTTCCTCAACTGAAAAGTAGCCAGACTCAACTTGAGTTCATCATCATACTGCACACGGTTAAACAAACCCGTGACATGCTGTAACCACGAATCAGCATCGGCTAGACTCATCCCCATTGAAAACCTGAGGATTCATACGCTGAAGCCTCGCCATGACAAGCTCCATGTCATTCACACGAGCAGCCAACTCATCAACCTCATCCTCGGAATGCCTACCTCGATCACGACAGGGAAAATTACACTGATCACCTTCTGTCTGACCTTCAGACTCTTCCGGAATCTGCCCTCTACCTCTACCCCTACGTCTATGCGGCATCTAAGAAACACTAAGAGGGTAATATCACAACAGAACAAATACAGCACAATTAAATGCAGCATATAGATCACATAGTCAAGCACATGCAACACACAACACTGTGCCTAGACTCTACGTCTATGCGGCATCTAAGAAACACTAAGAGGGTAATATCACAACAGAACAAATACAGCACAATTAAATGCAGCATATAGATCACATAGTCAAGCACATGCAACACACAACACTGTGCCTAGACTCAAGTGTGATCAACAGAAATCGAGCTTATGCCAGCTTAAGCTCTGATATAAAAAATGTCAGGCCTCGTGCTCTACTCAGAGTTCAACCACGCAAACATAGCGGAAGCATACAAAAGTGTCTTAAAATTTTCGCTTTTGGCCTGACGGTTTAAAACATATAATTTAAAATACAATCATACTTAAAATATCCCAGTTTAAAAACACTCAATACAACAGTACATCATTTAAACAATTACAATACCAGTACTACAATAGATACAGAATCCCACAAGCACAGGGCATCCCTCGGCTGATAGTACTAGTACATATATGCTATACGCTAACTGGGACACTCTATCCACCTCCTGGGGCACCTCCAGCTGGGTCAAAACCACGACCAGCAGAGAAACCTGGGAAACCTGAAAAAAATACACAGAAAACAAACACCAGCCCCAGAGGACCTCGGGGTGCTATGCAAGGGATCATGGCTACAACCAAAAGCAGGGAGCCAAAGGATCGCAACAACAGCTAAACAGCAAGATCTGATCAAAGGAACAATCAGTAGTGGCCACGGGTATACTGAGCACATGGGATCTACCCACTCATCTCCAGTACACCATACCAGATGCTAACAACTAGCTCCACCTGCTGTTGCTCACTCATGAGATGTGGGAGCTACCCACTCCGCTCATAGCAGCTAACAAACCCAGCAGGGAGATTGAGGTACGGGAGTTACCCGCTCGCCTCCAAGGTATACGGGAACTACCCGCTCGTCCTTGAACATAGCATCCTGGTACTCCCAAATCAACAGAACAGGAATAGCTAGCAAAACAGGGCTCGACAGCAATATGAGTGTATGCAATGCAACAACTGATATTATAACACAGGCACAAGTAATAACAGCACAGAGCACACACACAGCCAAGCATATAATCCATGCTCAATCCTAAGCTGTAAACAAGCTCACATCCGTACCTCAAGTCTTCTGAGCTATAATTACGACAAGCAGCTTGCCACAATGACGCAGATCCACCACCTGCTCAACGGCAACACAACAACTGCTCAAAGACCGAAGCACAGAAAAGCAACAGCCGGGAGCTACAACTCAACCAGCGCTATCCTACCTCATCTAACACCATAGAAATCTCTAACAAGCTTAAAGGCAGGATCCGAACTTACCCCAACAAGCTAGGAGCAAAATCCGACGCTTATGCTAACAGTCTACACAAGGGAGATGTCTTCGCACACCTCACCAGCTTCAAGAAAACGTTCGAAAACAATATCCAAATGAAGCGTCTCAGCAAGAGGAGTCCAACGCTACCACTCTCTCTCTCATCGGAGCTGCGTACCACCGGCGTCTCAGCAAGAGGAGTCCAACGCTACCACTCTCTCTCTCATCGGAGCTGCGTACCACCGGCAATCGAAGAAGATAAGGTTCGATGAACAGTAGCTAGGGTATCGCGACAGAATTTGGCAATCGGGAAAATATTCTAAGTATGGAAACTGGATACTCAAATCGAATACCAAGTCCTCTCTTAAAATCCAAAGCTGCTCACAGCTGAAGAAACAGTATCCACCGCACTTAAGCTATCGCAACTGAAATTCCCGCTCGCAAAACAGATCTTGCAACAGATCTCTCACTAAGCCAAAACAGATCTCTACTAACTCAAACGACGTCGCAGAGAACTACTATCGCAACTGGACACATCACCCGCTAATCTCTGCTGAACACTAACCAACATCTGATAGCAACGCTACAACAGATCTCTCACCCAGCTGACGCTAATGCAACTCACAGCTGATCTTATTCGCTAACCCCAAAACGCTGTCCTTCCAACTAATCCAAATGACGACGTACAAGCACCCGCTACTGAAACACGCTAGCGCACTCGCTACTGCTCAGCGACTGCTAATCTCGCTACGACTGCTGAACACAATCACTACTGCTGACGTCTCCACTGCTGAACGCCAACATTCAACGATGACCTGTGCTAACTACTGAACAGCTTCCGTGAAATAACTCAACTAACCAAAGCTGTTCTAAGAACAAACAGAACTCGATAGCTTCTCCAAGCTCATCAACTCAAAGCTGATCTCTACAAAACCCGATTAATTAACTCAATTAATCTTATCAGCTTTCAGGTCTCACACAACAGATCAGCAAGTAGCTGACAACTTCACCAAGCCTCTGCCAGATGCTAAGTTCTCTTAGTTTATAAACATTTTAGGTCTCCTTGATATGTCATGATTCTGTTCTTCACGCACAAATTCAGGGGGAACAATATGAGTCAAACTGATAACTCCAAAGTCTACTGAGTCTCTTCGAGCTGGCAAGAGGTCTGGACCAGCTCAGAACACATACAATGTGACGTTATCATGGGATTTGCCTCATTTGTCTCTATGCTGGTATATAAAATCGAACGGTTGAGATTGAGGTAGCGTTTAAAATTCATTTTAAATCGGACTGTCATCCTTCCAGGATTTCAAAAGTCTTTTAAACAAAATGATGACACGTGTCCAGTAAAAACCTCGCTCTCTTCACGATCGTACATAAACCAATTACTTTAGCTTTTCACAGTATGCATTCAAAACTTTCGCGCTACCTTAATATTGCACACAAATTCACTGAACTCTCTTGCAATTTTCTACATTCGTATTCAATTCCTAACCCTGTTACTATCAGAAATGGCGTCCTCTCTCTTCGTCAATACTTTGCAGGTGGATTTTGAATCTGTATTCGCTATAGAGCACATCGGGATGACTCGCATGTTTAAATCCTTGGAAGATACTAGGCTAAAAGGTTTCTTGAAAGGTACCACCTTTGTCTTTGAGAATGCTGTCACTGAGTTCTTCGTAAATGCAAAAGTCATAGCCGGGACTATCGTTAGTACCGTGTGTAATCAAAAGCTGGTCATTACTGAGGATATGATTTCTACAACATTTAAACTACCAACTGAGGGGATAATCTGTGACACCCGAACCCAACGGGGCCACGAGAATTGGGGTAAACAAAAATTTTCGAATAAAGAAGGGCTAAAAGATAATTGTTATAAGCTGCATCTCTTATAACTCAAAGGAACAAAACTCAAGACCAATTCGAAATTCAGCAGGTACTCAAATATGCGCGCTACTGCTAAAACTTTTGCGGAAACAGGGTATTTCATATAACTTTGCAATTGCGGTTTACAACAGCTGCTATTCGATATAAATATACAACCATTGCTACTGATTTAATACAGCACAACCTAATCAAAACAATACAACTATGACACGGAAAACGTAGACCTTGGATAAACACAACGCCACCCATCTGCTGATTCAAGTTCCACCTGCTGTTCCTCCATCAGCTGTCGTACCTGCACCATTTTAAAAG
>KV005019.1:393360-406094 GCA_001598015.1 Dorcoceras hygrometricum
TGAATTCGAATCCTCAGTACATATAAAACTTCATAATTTTCTGAAAAACAAACTGGAAGCATCAAAACATCATTTTCGAACCCATCTTTCTTTCCTTTTCATGTCTAAATCATTTCAAACATGAACTTTCATTATATCAACAATATACAGGCAAGCAGATCCATTAAAACACAATATATGCTTTAAATGGTGTAGAAAAGATCAGCTTTTACGTGCCTTGTTTGAAGCTTTGCAACAACAGCAATTTTCCTGCAGGAATCCTCCCTTTGAGCAACGCACGATTCTTTCTTAAATTCCTTTTGAAGAAAACTTTAAACTTTTCTTTGCAAATGATGAAAGTCTTACTTTGAAAACAGGTTTTTATATGAAAGGGATTAGTGGCAAGCTACTTGAGAAATCAAGCATGACACACCTTCAAAATTTAATAAAATTCCCCTCATATCATTTTAATTTGTAAAACACCAAACCTTCTTTTAAAGAAATCATTTCACCTCCTTAAAACATTTTCCAATTGCTTTAAAATCAGCTCGTGCATCGCTACTTGGAGTTACCTGCTGAAATCAGCCGTAGCGCAAATCTTACCTGCTGGAATGAATAATTCAGCAGATACATGATATTTAAAAATGCCAAAATGGCCCATATGATTTATGAAATGCATAAATATGGTCCTAAGGATTTTGGGGCGTTACATAATCGGTCATGGGGATATTCCAAAGAAAACAATATTTGAAATGAGTAGAAGGTTCTCTGCAACTGATGTGCCATTCATAGAAATGCAGATTGAATATCGTTTGCTGCACGACATTGTTGCAAAGTCACTATGTGCGAAAGCCGAATCCTTCGATACAGATACATGTGAAAATTTGAATTTATTGTTGCTATCTCTGCTGTAATATCAGTGAACTGTAGAAAAATCTTATTTCAAAGGCTGTTGAGCATGGTAAAGAATCCCAAGAAGCAATCTCAGGGATACACGTTGCTAGTCAGTATTTTGATGCAACCCTAGTCAAGGCTGATCTAGAGGAATCTATCAAGATGCACCCTCAGAAGATATTTACCAGCAAATCTGTGCACACATACATTAAGAAAAATCAAGATATTACACCAGCGGGAGAATCCAGCAAGCGCACCGAGGATACCGCCAGTAACACTAAAGGTGGTGAGACACAACTAGGACAACCAGCAACAACGGAGACTTTATATGCAGCAAAAATAAAGGGGATGGAAAAACCTAAGAAGAGAAAAACAACGGATGCAGGACAGAAGAAGAAGACAAAGAAAGCTACTGAGATGGCAAAAAAGACAGTTGAAAAGCCATCAGTGGAGGCTGGGAGCCAAGTTGATCCTACGAACCTTGACTCTGAGACAAGCTCAGACAAGGATTCGTGCCCGCAGGTGACACGCCGAAGGAGACGTCCACAAGTGACAGAACCATCTGATTCTAAAGACACTACATTTGCTCCTTTCATGGTAATAACAAAGAAGCATAGGACCATGCGCACAAAGACAGCACACTCCTCCATTGAAATCAAGTGAAGTTTCAACCCAGAACTGTTACGAGAAATCCACTGGACGATATAGGTACGTTTATCGCTGAGCTTCCAGAGGGGATTATGGCACCTACTACTGCCATGGAGGATAGGATTGGTACTAATCTTTTCATCACGATTGAACCGTTTGATGAGTTTGGGGAGAACCCAGGGTGTGAGACCAAATTGGACCGTGCAAGTCCACCCACTGATGTATCGCATGATGCTCAAGGAGAGCAAGAAAGATCTATTTCATATTATCTTGAGAGGGAGACAACTGCTACGGCGAAAAGGGTCGATCAAGGGGGATGCATTCAGCAACATAAGGGTAATTCTCCGATTGATAAGGGGACAACTTGTAACGACCAGATCTTTTAGAAGTCCACAATTAGAAAGATATGAGATTGAGGGATTACATTGCTATTATAATTCGATTCTTGAATACATCGAGTTTCAGATTTCTGTCTATGCAATGATCAATCTTTATTCTGTTATGGATTGATATTCAAATGTTAGAATGCAAGTACAGTAGATGTTTAGTGACTTCTGCAAACCAAATGGACCCTTTATTTAACTAAAATTCTCGATTTCCACTCGCATCTTTTATTTTAAAAACAGAGCACGCTTCTTTCAGAATTTGGCATATTGATATAACGTATTTTCTTTCCTTAGTCATTGTAAATCATATAAATAGGATCTTAAGCTGCTTCATGCATCATTACTTTCAAATCAAATCATATTAAGCGGTGCTCGCTCTCAAGAAGCCGAACAAAATACTTTCAAAGTGTTTTAAAGGAAACAGGCGGTGCGCAAGAAGTATACTGGATTTTCTGCTGTTCTTGTGTTAAAGATACCAGGCAAGTAAACTCTGTTTCATGCTCACTCAATAGAAAGCATATATTCAATTCTATTTTTATGGTTATGCATGGTTTTAAAGAAAAGGAAGATGGCTTCGACTGTTCTTCAAAGAAAACCAGAAGTTCATGCTTTGTTTTCGAAGAAGTTGAGTTTACTGTAATTTTGATTCAAAGATGATTTAGAAAATATTTTGATGATGTTCTTCTAACGAATTCCTGAGGTTTTCAGTGATTCATTCATCGAAGTAGCTTACAATTAGCTTATTCGATCTTTTCCAGAAGTTTCATAAGATATGTTGAAGTTTTTAGAGGAAGGTAACCTTCGTAGTTCATGGTTATCTACATGTTAAGTATGAAATTTGGTTCTTATACCACTGCTGATATTGCTTTGTCGAAAATATTCTAAGTATAAAATCAGCAGTTGCACTTCTTTGTTGAAAACCAGAAGATGCATATTTCAGCAGATGCATTGCTTTCATAAATTCAGCAGTTGCTTTATTGTCTTTAAGTACAGTTCGTAGCGACTGGTTTATGCGCTAACGACGTCGTTTCACTTTACATTTGTTTAAAAGACCTTGCGACTGGATTCCTGTCTTGCGACTGGTTCCTATTCGTTGCGACTGGTACTATTCATTCAGCTGGTATTAGTCTTGCGACTGGTACTGTTCATTTCAGTTGGTTACTGTTCATTCTTCGTTTTCTTCAACAGGTAACGAATTTCAGAATTCGATTCCTTATTCAATTCTGAATCATTTCAAAGATTGTATTCGATTTAACTGACAGATTCAAGTAGTATTTTTATTCAGTTTTCATCTTCGCAAGCTTTACAAGGAAATCCTTTACAGTTCCAGAACATCATTAGACAAACAAAAACCTGTAACTCGAAAAGAAAACAGTTTTACGAGAGAAAGAAAGAGCAGAACATGCTTCAGAAAATGTTTTAAGTTATGACAACTAAAGGGTCCCCAGGAAGGATTAGGATTACGGTCGACGGACTGTATACCCCTTCAAAAAAACCAAGGAAGGATCAGGATTATAGATTGACGGATCTATATACCCCTTCAACCATGAGCTTTATGCTAAGAGACTGATATCAGGAGTTTGATCAAACGAAATGGACCAAATGTTTAAAGTGTTGTCATAATTTTCCAGAAAATGAATGAAGAGTACAAGTGTGATTTCAATCACAGCTCTTAAGAATGTTTAAAGAAAATGTTTTCAGAATTGGTTCATGTTTTATGCTTTCATACTTGATTCAAATTTCATACTTATGTTTATGCTTGTTTATTCATAAGCGTGGTTCAAGTTAAGACTCCAGTATGTATTAGTTCATGGACGATTGTATGATTTGCTTTCGTTATTCCAGATTTTACCTGGTGGGCCTTTGGCTCACTAGTTTTCATTGAGTGCAGGTAATTCACAGTAGGAAGCTGGAGGGAGATGAACAGAATGGAAGGGATGTGTTTATCGTGGACAACAGATTTCTTTATTTCCTTCTGTTCCGGATTCATAGTTTCTTTTTGGAACACTTTTGTATTGTACTGAATATTTTGTTATGAATTTGTATCAAAACAGATTTCTAAATTAGTTATGTTGTAGGAATCTGTACCAGACGTTATCACACTACGAGATGTAGCATTTAAATATGATATATCAGATTTTCATCATTTCCGCACCTTTGCATGAGTTATTCCAGATTTTCTCATCTTCGAATGTGAATAATTCTATTATTCTCGTTTCCACCCAGATAGTTAGTAGCGATCCATTCTCCGATGTTTATAACTTTTGATTTCATTCAATTGAACCCCAAAACTTATGATTATTCCGTCAAGAAAATGAGGATCGTAACAGTTGGTATCAGAGCATGGTTCTTGAGATAAACACACTTCCAGTCTGAACAAATCTCTCCAGACTCTTCAAAATTTGTGAGTTTTACGTTCATGTTTTAGCATAGAGTAATCTCTCATATAGAATTGTGGTGGATTTGGACTACCCTTTTCAGAATGTCAGGACGAGGTAGAGGAAGAAGGAATTATGCTGAAGGAGATAGTGAATCAGAAGGCGTAACTCTAGTTCTTGCTAACATGGCTCAACTACTAGAGCGACTAGTTGACCAAACCTCTAACGGTAATGGTCAAACCTCGAGTAGAATAGTTAATAGAGAAGATCCACAAGAGAAGTTCCGAAGGCAGCGACCTCAAGAATTTTCTGGCACTACCGATCCACTGGTGGCAGAAAGCTGGATTAAATCCATGGAGGTGATATTCGATTATCTTCACTTGTCAGAATTAGAAAGACCCCGATGTGCGATCTATATGTTTAGGGGTGATGCAATGATGTGGTGGGAAGGAGCCAAGTTAACAGTAGACTTGGAAATTCTTACTTGGGAAGGATTCAAAAGAGTTTTCTTCGAGCAATACTTCACTGTGGACGTAAGGGAGCAGTTGCAGAGTGAATTTATAACTCTGAAGCAAGAAGGAATGGCAATGCGAGATTATATTCGCAAGTTCGAGAGAGGATGCTATTTTGTTCCATTGATCGGGACAAATTCCGATGCCAAGCTTCGCCATTTTACCAATGGATTAAAACCCATGATTAAGCATGACGTTAGGTTGGCAGAACCTATAGATTATAGAGTAGCGGTGAACAAAGCTCTGAGGGCTGAACAAGACTGGAAAGCAATAGATGATGAGAGGCAATTGAAAAGACAAGCTTTCCAGCAGAATGATAAAAGGAAATTTAAGAAGCAGAATAATATTCAGCAAGGGTCGCAGGGAAAGGGACCAATTGACGCTCAACCAATTTCTACTGTACCTCACACTGAGAATAGGCCTCCATGTCCCATTTGCAAGAAGAAACATAAGGGACAGTGTCTTCAAGGACAGAACGTGTGTTATACTTGTGGTAAACCAGGCCACATGTCGAGAAGTTGTCCTCAGAAGCAACAACAGCAGCCACAACAACTCATTACCAGCAGGGCTTATGTGATGACTGCTGCTGAAGCACCAGCAGATACCACTTTGGTGACGGGTAAAATTTCTATTGATAACTTGCCTACCGTAGCATTATTAGATTCTGGTGCAACGCATTCTTTTGTATCAGATAGATTTTCTGAGAAATTACCTGATAAACCGGTAGAAATAGAAGTAGGATACTGTGTTCAGACTCCTACAGGAGAAAACATAGTAACCAATCGAGTGATTCGAAATGTAGAACTTGAATTTCAGGGTAATATTGTTTATGCAGATCTTATAGTATTACCTATGTTCGAATTTGACTTTATATTGGGAATAGATTGGTTAGCTAAACACGAAGCTGTTATAGACTTTAAGCAAAGATCTGTTTTTATTAAGAAACCCGATGGAAACTCATTTTCATTCAAAGCTGGTAATTATGTGAAGACCCTTAAGCTAATATCAGCGATGAAAGCCCAGAAATGTTTAAGAAATGGTTGTCAGGGATTTTTGGTAAACGTTAGATCATTAGAACCTGAAAAGAAAAAGAAACTAGAAGAAGTATCTGTTGTAAGAGACTTCAAAGATATTTTTCCAGAAGATGTTTCGGGTTTACCTCCCATTCGAGAATTAGAATTTAATATTGATTTAGTACCAGAAGCCGCTCCAATTTCAAAGCCTCCCTATAGACTTGCTCCTAAGGAAATGAAAGAATTAAAAGATCAGATTCAAGAGCTACTGGATAAAGGTTTCATTAGACCAAGTACATCGCCTTGGGGTGCACCAGTGCTTTTAGTAAAGAAGAAAGATGGGAGTATGCGTCTATGTATCGATTATAGGGAATTGAATAAACTAACGATTAAGAATAAGTACCCTCTGTGAAAACCCAAAAATTCAGCTCCAAAAAATAGAGCAAAAAAAAAAAATCAGTTGTTGGTCGAAAACCAGCTGCTGGAAAATTAGCTGGTGGTCAAAATCCAGCTGCTGGTCGAAAACCAGCTGGTGGCTGAAATCAGCTGGTGGTCGAAACTCAGCAGTTGGCCAACGTGATTTTTTGAAGAATTGCGAATAAATCTGGTTCCCTGCTGATTCGGAAGTTGCTTAAATCCTTGGAGAATTCAGTCGCAACGAATTTGGTGAAGTCAACGATGGTCAACGATACTGTAGCTGCCTGCTGGTGCTGGCATCGGTAGGGTAACGTAGGCGTGACGCGTTGTATCTGCTGGTATACATTGTCTTGAGCTTGAGAATGATTGAGGGAGCGACACGTGTTAGTCAACGTTTTTGAGTGTTGACTATAGGATTCAGCAGTTGCTTAGATAGGGCGACCAGTCGATGGGTTGAAGAACCAGCCGCAGGAGTTTTCCTTATGCAACTACTGGTGTTTGTATGCGTCGACTGGATTTGATGTAGTAGGCGCAGCGACGTCGTTTGATTAAGTGCAGCTGCTGGTTTTGGATCGTTGTGAAGAATGTGTGTCGACTGGGTGACCAGATGCTGGTGGTTTTTGAAGTAATAATTGTCGTCTGCTGGTAGGCGCGGCGACGTCGTTCGATGAAGTTAAAACGCTGAGTTTTGGATGTTACAGCTGGAACCAGTCGTTGGTTGTTTTGAAGAGATCAGCTGCCTGCTGATATAACGCTACGGCGTCGTTTTGATAAGTTGGAACGGTGTCGTTTTGGATTGTTTTCTTGCGACTGCTTACTTGGTTGCTACTGCTGGTTTTAGCGAAAGAAAGAGATGGTATCTGCTGGTAGATACCTGCTGGTCTTGTCGACTGAATTGATGATGGAACGGTGTCGTTTTGGATTGTTTTCTTGCGACTGCTTACTTGGTTGCTACTGCTGGTTTTAGCGAAAGAAAGAGATGGTATCTGCTGGTAGATACCTGCTGGTCTTGTCGACTGAATTGATGATCAGCAGACGTTGGATTTGGGAGATTATTTATAGAAGTGTTGTTCGACACTTAGAATTATTTTTGAACCAGACATTCCTTATCTCCATTTCCAAACCCTCAATTATCTACTGTTCACCGTAACTTTCGATCGCCAATTCCCATCGCATCCAGCCTGTGTTTTTGATGATCTTGGTGGCGCTGGATTCCCCTTGCTTAGCTCTTTCGTTTGCTACCTTTGAGGCGCTGCATTTGAGCAGGAGTGGAAGTGAGAAAATTGCAACGTGCCTCAGAAATTTTGCTACCAGATTTCCCGTTGAAATCCTACGAAACAATTGTGCAAAGTTTAGCAGAAGTCGTACGCCAATTCCAGATTTCTGTACTACCAGATTTCACCCGAAAACTTTGAAGGTAAGTGGGCTTTTGCTAATATATATTTCGTTGATTACATTATATATATATTCCTTTCGAAAGTTTAGTTTTTTTTTGTCTATTGTTCGAGCTCCTTTTGTTCAGATTTTGTTTGTTTCATTCAAACTCCGTTTTCACTGATTTTTTGCTATCATAATATGGGTCTACGGAATATTTCGGACTCTGGGTTACTTGGTGTAACCACATGGCCTCGACCCCTTAGAGGAGTAAAAATTAGGGACTGATCAGTAAATCATAGACACGATTCTGTCGTTATATGGGTTTACGGAATATTCCGCACTCTGGGTTACTTTGTGTAACCACATGGCCTCGACCCCTTAGAGGAGTAAAACTTAGGGACTGAACAGTAAACCATAGACACGAAGTAATCATCAGTGCTATCTGTCCTGCTATGCTCTGTTATGTTATGCTCTGCTCTGTTATACTCTGCTCTGTTCTGGTTATGTTCTGCTCTGAATTCAGTCATATATATATGTATATATTTGTTATGCTCGAATGGTATCCCCCACTTGCTGAGTGTTTCCCCAAACACTCACCCCTTACTTCTCCACCCAGATAAGAATGAAGAACATGTTGAAGAAGAGGAACAAGATCTGTTTTGGGGCTGGTGAAGACTCTGCTTTTCTTTGTTAATGTAATTTTTGCTTCCGCACTTTGTTATTCAATTTCTCCGATTTTCAGTTGTAAAGACAATCATTTTGATTATTTAATAGACTGGTTTTGAGCTGCACTATGAGGCTTGATGTTTTGTAATGAATAATTATTAAACATCGCCGGTGTTCACGTCCAGGCCCGGTCTCGGGGCGTGACATTTTAGTGGTATCAGAGCTAACCAGGTTCATAATCCGGATGTGAAGTTCTAGCAGAAAGAGTTCTGATTTCATCCGAAGAAATAAGTCTTACACAAAGATCAATTTTATTCAGAAAGTTAAATTTCTTACTGAAGTGATTTTCCTATGGAAATCTCAACTTCATTCCAACGTTCATATTTTTTTGAAATTTCAATTTGACCCGGAAATTTCAAATTCTTCCAAAACTCTCCTATTTATTCGCAAAGTCCATTTCATTCGATTTTTCTCATTTAAATCGAAAGGTTCAGTTCCATCTGAAAATTTTTGGCGTCATTCGATTTTTTTTAGGATCTTTGCTTCCGGAAAATTTTCATTTATTCGGAGATCTTCCATTGCATCCTATTGAATTCCTGAGATTCTTCATCGATCAATCTACTTCTTCAAATCTTCTCGTATATAAAGCCTCTTATTCAAATAAGTCTGTTGGACACAAATTTCTTCCCGTTGAAAGATGTTCGCTTCTTTGTGTTCCTCTGATATCATATTCGCTTCGTCATTCCAACTAAGCAACATCTGATATCAACTTTTGCCTATCTTCATATGTGATCAACGACTGATATCAGTTTCTGTTATCATCTTCTGTCCAACTACTGATATCAGCTGTCAACTGTTCGCTCACATCTCCTGTTTCAGCTGTTCAATTACTGAAGCCTCTTTGTTTATCTATTTAGCTTCTGGTCGCATCTTGATCTTTGCTTCTGCTTCTGCTGTCTCAACTACTGACTGCCACAACAACTGACTGAATTTTTGGAACATCTGCCTGCCTCTACAACTGAAATACTCCAACTACTTTGCTTCTGCTGAAGCGCAACTTCACTTTGCCTCTGTTCTTCACGTCTGATATCAGCTTTTGCCTGTTTCTTACCTACTTCTGAAATACTCTTCTCTTTGCGCAACAGCTGATTCATCTTTGTCTTTGCGCAACATCTGATTCATTTTCGTTTTAACGCAACAACTTATTCAACTTCTTCTGCAACGTCTGGACAACATCTTCCGTTCAACATCTGAATTACTTTTGTTTTACTTCTATTCTTCGCATCGACGTCCGATTTTACCTTCTCTTCGCATATGAATCCAGATTCCTCTTATTTGCACTCCAATCAGACTTCTCCTGTTTATAAGATTTCTACTGTACAACTTTCCTTCTTCTCTTCTCTGTACGCTATACTCTGATTAGATTTCTCCTTAACTCTCTGATTCAACTTCTTCGCTTCACCTTCTTTTGTCATCTGATCTCCAGACTTCATTTTTTTTTTTGCAATCCAGATTTCTACCAGACTTCTCTGTTCAGACTTCTTCTGTCTTCTTCAGACTTCACGTCTCATTATTGGCATTCAGATAAACTTTTAGTTTACCAGCTAGATTTCTTTGATTTGTTTGAGTTAGTTTTCCAGAATAAATCCTTTACCAGGTTGATTTTTCATTCATTGGCTCGATCATAATCTTTTTCTTCGGGTCAACAAATCCTTACAGCTTACGTCCGTGAAATGATCTAGAAATCCCCGATTGTCATTTCATCATCACTTATTTCATAAGATGATTCCTTCTACTTCCAGTATCCATGCTACAACCACCATTCATATGAAGCCGATAACATTTAGCAATCAAACTCAAGTGATTCCTTGTCCTAAACCAAACCTATAAGCGAATTGGATACCATCAAAGAAGAGCTGGAGATCACAGATAACCACATCCATCGGAAGATAATATGAAGACTCAAGTTTCGAGGACGAAACTTCTTTTAAGGAGGAAGGGATGTGAAAACCCGAAAATTCAGCTCCAAGAAATAGAGAAAAAAAATCAGCTGCTGGTCGAAAACCAGCTGGTGGTCAAAAACCAGCTGCTGGTCGAAAACCAGCTGCTGGTCGAAAACCAGCTGGTGGCTGAAAATCAGCTGGTGGTCGAAACTCAGCAGTTGGCCAACGTGAATTTTTGAGTAATTGCGAAATAAATCTGGTTCCCTGCTGATTCGGAAGTTGCTTAAATCCTTGGAGAATTCAGTCGCAACGAATTTGGTGAAGTCAACGCTGGTCAACGATACTGTAGCTGCCTGCTGGTGCTGGAATCGGTAGGGTGACGTAGGCGTGACGCATTGTATCTGCTGGTATACGTTGTCTTGAGCTTGAGAATGATTGAGGGAGCGACACGTGTTAGTCAACGTTTTTGAGTGTTGACTATAGGATTCAGCAGTTGCATAGATAGGGCGACCAGTCGATGGGTTGAAGAACCAGCCGCAGGAGTTTCCCTTATGCAACTGCTGGTGTTTGTATGCGTCGACTGGATTTGATGTTGTAGGCGCAGCGACGTCGTTTGATTAAGTGCAGCTACTGGTTTTGGATCGTTGTGAAGAATGTGTGTCGACTGGGTGACCAGCTGCTGGTGGTTTTTGAAGTAATAATTGTCGTCTGCTGGTAGGCGCGGCGACGTCGTTCGATGAAGTTAAAACGCTGCATTTTGGATGTTGCAGCTGGAACCAGTCGTTGGTTGTTTTGAAGAGATCAGCTGCCTGTTGATATAACTCTACGGCGTCGTTTTGATAAGTTGGAACGGTGTCGTTTTGGATTGTTTTCTTGCGACTGCTTACTTGGTTGCTACTGCTGGTTTTAGCGAAAGAAAGAGATGGTATCTGCTGGTAGATACCTGCTGGTATTGTCGACTGAATTGATGATCAGCAGACGTTGGATTTGGGAGATTATTTGTAGAAGTTTTGTTCGACACTTAGAATTATTTTTGAACCAGACATTCCTTATCTCCATTTCCAAACCCTCGATTATCTACTGTTCACCGTAACTTTCGATCGCCAATTCCCATCGCATCCAGCCTGTGTTTTTGACGATCTTGGTGGCGCTGGATTCCCCTTGCTTAGCTCTTTCGTTTGCTACCTTTGAGGCGCTTCATTTGAGCAGGAGTGGAAGTGCGAAAAGCTGTTTGTTCGAAGCTTTCTCGTGAAGCCTGTGCCGAGTATTTCTCCTGCTAGCGTGAGCCCTTGGGTGAGCTTTTCTTGCGATTCGAACTCTGAATCACCTGCTGGTCAAAATTCAGCAGCGACGCAAATTCAGCAGCTGGCGATTTAGCGACTTAGATTCACGTTTAGCGACGCAGACTTCATCTTCTCCACGAAAATTCAGATTTCTCGACGCGAAGCAAGATTCTTTGTACAGGAAACTTCACCCGTGAAAATTCGAAAAGATTTCTCACGCGTACAAGGCAGATTTCACGCAGTAACCGTCGAGTTTAGAGGATTAATGGCCAATTAAAACTCTTAATATCCTACGCGTGTAACAGTCGACGTAAAGAACGGGAAATTAGGGATTTAAGGGCCTTTAATGGCGGACGCTCGACTTCCTCACCTCTACGCCTATAAGTACCGGAGGACGACCATAGAATTTCTCACACCATTTCGAAATTCACAGTTAGAAAAGCAACATTTCTTCACGCCAAAGTCCTGCAGGAGTTTTTTCCAAATCTCTTAGCCAGAATCCTGTGCAAATTGCGACGTGCCTCAGAAATTTTGCTACCAAATTTCCCGTTGAAATCCTACGAAGCAACTGTGTGAAGTTTAGCAGAAGTCGTACGCCAATTCCAGATTTCTGTACTACCAGATTTCACCCGAAAACTTTGAAGGTAAGTGGGCTTTTGCTAATATATATTTCGTTGATTACATTATATATATATTCCTTTCGAAAGTTCAGTTTTTTTTTGTCTACTGTTCGAGCTCCTTTTGTTCAGATTTTGTTTGTTTCATTCAAACTCCGTTCGCACTGATTTTTTGCTATCGTAATATGGGTCTACGGAATATTTCGGACTCTGGGTTACTTGGTGTAACCACATGGCCTCGACCCCTTAGAGGAGTAAAAATTAGGGACTGATCAGTAAACCATAGACACGATATTGTCGTTATATGGGTTTACGGAATATTCCGCACTCTGGATTACTTGGTGTAACCACATGGCCTCGACCCCTTAGAGGAGTAAAACTTAGGGACTGATCAGTAAACCATAGACACGAAGTAATCATCAGTGCTATCTGTCATGCTATGCTCTGTTATGTTGTCAGGCCTCGTGTAAGCTCTGGCTCTGCTCTGTTCTGGTTATGTTCTGCTCTGAATTCAGTCATATCTATATATGTATACTTGTTATGCTCGAACGGTATCCCCCACTTGCTGAGTGTTTCCCCAAACACTCACCCCTTACTTCTCCACCCAGATAAGAATGAAGA
>KV005019.1:485930-501243 GCA_001598015.1 Dorcoceras hygrometricum
TCCTATTCTCATGCTCAACACATTGAGCTCAGTATCCGTGCGGGAATCTCGAATCTAGTACTTGTGTGACCCTCAATGGTTCAGGTATACAGCTAGCCGTGGGCCCACAACCATTGTGGCTCCAGAATCACAATTCCAGACTTGCCCATCGGATCATGGTAAGAGCGTCTAGCAACATCGCCCCATGATCCCCTAGGTATCACTGATAGTGCCTGCAAGAACCAGTTGGTCGTGGTTAGCGTACGGTACGGTCCTTTCAATCCATATATCCCGATCAGATCAACGACCATTGGTAAATCGAGAGTCGCTATAGATCCGATAGCTATGCGTACATCTTGGAGATCGAATAGTGACATCGCGAGTGTAACTAGGTAAACACAATTACCTAAAACACTTCTAGTACTCTGGCCAGAGATTCATACACTATTATCCCCTCAGATAGCATAGGATAAACACGCATGTCTGCGAGCGGTGAATCCTCGACAACGATGCATCGACTCCTACATGCATCGGGGTCTCACCCAATTCGGACGCCTTATGACCCCAAGGTAGTCGGCAAACGGGTCAAAGTGAAATGCCTATCATGTAGAGTCTCAATGACGTTTCGAGTCGTGAGGACTAATCAGTACAACCAAGACCTCGGACTTATCCACTCGACAAATGGTAACCACTTGGAAAGTCCGAACGAGGGTAGTTCGATAGATCACCAGGTCACTATCTATCTGCATGCTCAGAACATCACAATGTTCCCTACCAATGAAACATGGTACTTCGCATCGCAGATACTAGTCTCTAGCTCGGGCGGCCTTATCCTCATTTTGACGGCCCAATTGACTAGGAACATGTTCAGAATACACAGTGACTATTAGATGTGTTTCATGATAGCCGTCATACCCACTATCACATCTAACATACACTTCAGTGCATTCTAGGTCTTTACTCAACGCAATTGTTAATCATTATACAACACAATGAAAGTAAAGAATGTCATATAAATAAATGCGAATATCATATATAAAGATTGTTTCATACAAGAGTCTATAAACCCACACGCCACAAGTTGGCTAGTTGGGCATCTACTCTAACACTTACAAGTAGCTTATTCGATCTTTTCCAGAAGTTTCATAAGATATGTTGAAGTCTTTAGAGGAAGGTAACCTTCGTAGTTCATGGTTATCTACATGTTAAGTATGAAATTTGGTTCTTATACCACTGCTGATATTGCTTTGTCGAAAATATTCTAAGTATAAAATCAGCAGTTGCACTTCTTTGTTGAAAACCAGTAGATGCATATTTCAGCAGATGCATTGCTTTCATAAATTCAGCAGTTGCTTTATTGTCTTTAAGTACAGTTCGTAGCGACTGGTTGTAGCGACTGGTTTTAGCGACTGGTTGAAGCGACTGGTTGTAGCGACTGGTTGTAGTGACTGGTTGTAGCGACTGGTTTATGCGCTAACGACGTCGTTTCAATTTACATTTGTTTAAATGACCTTGCGACTGGATTCCTGTCTTGCGACTGGTTCCTATTCGTTGCGACTGGTACTGTTCATTCAGCTGGTATTAGTCTTGCGACTGGTACTGTTCATTTCAGTTGGTTACTGTTCATTCTTCGTTTTCTTCAACAGGTAACGAATTTCAGAATTCGATTCCTTATTCAATTCCGAATCATTTCAAAGATTGTATTCGATTTAACTGACAGATTCAAGTAGTATTTTTATTCAGTTTTTATCTTCGCAAGCTTTACAAGGAAATCATTTACAGTTCCAGAACATCATTAGACAAACAAAAACCAGTAACTCGAACAAAAGAAAGAAAACAGTTTTATGAGAGAAAGAAAGAGCAGAACATGCTTCAGAAAATGTTTTAAGTTATGACAACTAAAGGGTCCCCAGGAAGGATTAGGATTACGGTCGACGGACTGTATACCCCTTCAAAAAAACCAAGGAAGGATCAGGATTATAGATTGACGGATCTATATACCCCTTCAACCATGAGCTTTATGCTAAGAGACTGATATCAGGAGTTTGATCAAACGAAATGGACCAAATGTTTAAAGTGTTGTCATAATTTCAAGAAAATGAATGAAGAGTACAAGTGTGATTTCAATCGCAGCTCTTAAGAATGTTTAAAGAAAATGTTTTCAGAATTGGTTCATGTTTTATGCTTTCATACTTGATTCAAATTTCATACTTATGTTTACGCTTGTTTATTCATAAGCGTGGTTCAAGTTCAGACTCAGTATGTATTAGTTCATGGACGATTGTATGATTTGCTTTTGTTATTCCAGATTTTACCTGCTGGGCCTTTGGCTCACTAGTTTTCATTGAGTGCAGGTAATTCACAGTAGGAAGCTGGAGGGAGATGAACAGAATGGAAGGGATGTGTTTATCGTGGACAACAGATTTCTTTATTTCCTTCTGTTCCGGATTCATAGTTTCTTTTTGGAACACTTTTGTATTGTACTGAATATTTTGTTATGAATTTGTATCAAAACAGATTTCTAAATTAGTTATGTTGTAGGAATCTGTACCAGACGTTATCACACTACGAGATGTAGCATTTAAATATGATATATCAGATTTTCATCATTTCCGCACCTTTGCATGAGTTATTCCAGATTTTCTCATCTTCGAATGTGAATAATTCTATTATTCTTGTTTCCACCCAGATAGTTAGTAGCGATCCATTCTCCGATGTTTATAACTTTTGATTTCATTCAATTGAACCCCAAAACCTATGATTATTCCGTCAAGAAAATGAGGATCGTTACACAACTACTGCTGATCAAGAGGAACACTCACAAATTGAGAAAGATGTTGAACAGACACTGAATGATGATGACTGCAAAACACTGTCATAGAGCAGTGCCAATTGATCCTTGATAATGCCTGGGACGCCGTGTTTATTATCATGGCTGATTACAATAAGTGGTTGCACTTCCGGACCACTGCAAAACTTAATGATGTGTCTTCCTTCGAAGAATTACTCCGGATCGAAGAAAATCTCATCTCTCTGGCTGAGACTGAAGAGATCAAGGAATTGGTGCAACGTCGGTCGTTGCTATCATACAAATTGTATGAACTTGAAGTCAACAAACTCTTTAACAAGAATCTAGCACACTTTACGAACAATGTGCCCTCTGCCCTTCATGATTTCCTACGTCTTCGTTCTCTTCATAAGGCACTTAGAGATATCACTTCCAAGCATCGGGATCAGCGTGCTCTCATCGGCTTGCCAACTACTGTTCCTCAGGGATTGATGTCAGGCCCCGTGCTAATTAACAAAGATTAATAGCACAATTAAGCACATAATCGCGGAAGCATAAAATAGGGCTAAAATTTTTCGAAATAAAGTTGGGCCTGAACCAATTCATATCTTCAAAATAGTCATAATTAAAATACGATTTAGATCCAAACTCATACAACAACAGGTAATCACAAATCAAATCAACAACGATCCTCCAAATACATATAACCTCAGGGCATCCCCTGGATCAATACATAATATAATAACTCGGACTTCAAGGAAATGGGGATCGACCAGCTGGGTTTCCAATCTGTCCAGCTTGGTTACCTGAGATCCTGCAAATGGGCAACGCAGACCCAAACAACACAAAAGCAGGAAAATAATACGAGGTAAAGCCTCAGTACGAATGAGCACTAATATAACAGCAAATCATAAACATGCAGTATTCTAAGTCATGAATGCATGTGGATGTCAAAGAACATCGGTCATCAAGGCATGCTAATCGGCTGGAAATAACCTCAATCGAGCCTCTATACCCGCACAGTGTATCAATCGGGGAAATCATCGGTCCGTGATCTTCAGGCCCGTCAGCCATCACAGCTCGGTGGTATTCAGGCACAACCAATCAGTCGGTCACCATTCTGATGATAGCGTCGTACCTTTCAGACACGACACATCTGTCGGCCGGTCACAACGTGGCTCTATCTCAGGTTCTCAATAGATCAAAGGCTCAATATGTATGCATGAATGCCATGAAATTCAAATCTGATTTCAACATGCATATAATACGTAAACAGGACATATCAATTCAATCAAGCTGTTCACGTAAACATAGAATTCACATAGCACAGATTTCATGCCTCAAATACTAGCACGCTATGTCTAAGCTGTTAACAAAAGCTCAACTCGTACCTTCAATTCTCAATACGCTACCTCAACAGATCTCACCAGGCACAGAAATTACAGCCTGCTCAAAATTGCTACCTCGCTGGTCACGTTCAACACAGCAGGGACTTCCCTGGAGCTCAATTCTGTTAAGGAATCTCATATCTTAGTTCACAGCTGAATTTCTAAAGCATACTACCTATGGTCAGAACTCAAATCTGGTTCTACCTATCGAAGCAGCTTCTAACAGCTAGAACTAAGATTAAAACAGCCGAAATCACTTACTCAAAAGCTCAAGAGCTGAAGAACTCTCGGGTCTAGCTTCACAAAAACGTTCGATCAACACTGCTACTTTGCGTTCCTCTCTAGCGTCGGCTCAGGCCACCTAACTGGTATCAATTGAAAGAGCTACTCAAGACGAGCTCAACGCCACCAGTCTCGCTCCAAACAACAGCGAAAATTGAAGGAAATTTACCGGAGAAGGGTTCGAATGAACAGTACCTATCGAGGGTTTACTGGAGAAAACGATGAGAAATATCGGGTTCAAAATACGCTAAGTGTTGAGCAGCACTTTGTATATAAATCCTTGAACCACTGCTGTTCTAAGCAATCCAGATCTCTGCTTATACTAAGTCAAAAGCCCTCTCAAAGCTGGCTCCAGCTTTTGCTCACTGCTTAATACAATACAAACATCTAAACACTCTATTAACTCATACAGCAAACGACGTCGCACCAACTAATCAAAACGACGTAGCATATCTTCTATTGCTGAAACAGATCTCTCGCTAACAACATCTGAATAGCGCTAACAACCAGCGGTCAACTCAGCTATTGACTAACACGCGACAACTTCTCACGCTCGTGCGCTAACGCTAACAGCTGCCTCTCACCACATTCTCACTGTTGAGTTGACTAGCGTTGACATCTGTTCGCGCTACTGCTGAATACCAACATCTGAATTCTCACGCAACTCGCTGTTGTCTTCTTCGCTAATCCAAAACGTTGTCATTCCAACTAATCCAAACGACGACGTATCAACACCCGCTACAGAAACACGTTAGGCAACATCTGAATGCCCGCAAAGACGCTGCTGGTCTAGCTTCTCCCAGCGATGAACCTCACGTCTGAATTACTACTAGAATCATTTCTCGATAGGAAAATGCAACTGCTGGACTCCAAATTCGACGCAGATCTCTCTCGACCACCAACCTCTCACTGCTGATCACTCTACGTCTAAATTCGAGCACCCAGAAATCACAATTTTCCATGAAATCTTAATCCAAAAGTTGATTAACCATTAAATCATACATAACAGATTTCTAGTCCTCACACTCTCCCCCCCTAGAAATCGATTTTGTCCTCGAAATCAGTTAAGTCATCAAATAAAAATAACAACAACAAGATAGCTTATTCATGACACACTATACTAGACACCATTCCTAATATACTCATACCATACTGCCTAGTAAATCTCAATACTAAACAGAATCTCAATTCAGCAGCAAAATCACTTAAATCACGAAATCAATCAAGCTAGAAGGTTACCTGTATCGCTACTGTCATAGCTCAAACATATGAGGCCACTCCTTTCTCATCTTTTCCTCAACTTCCCAGGTAGCTTCTTCACGTCCATGCTTGCTTCATTGGACCATCACCAACGGTATCACCTTATTCCTCAATTGCTTCTCCTTCCTATCCAGAATCTGCACTGGATATTCAACATATCTCAGGGTCTGGTCTAGCTCTACCTCATCAGTCCTCAGCACATGGGAAGGATCTGGCTCATATTTTCTCAACATTGATACATGAAAAACATCAGGCATCGCTGCTAACTCATCAGGCAGCTTCAGTCTATAAGCCAACTGTCCAATCCGCTCAAAAATCTCAAAGGGACCAACGAATCGAGGAGCTAACTTACCCTTATATATGAATCTCATAACACTCTTGAAAGGAGAAATCTTGAGAAATACAAGATCGCCAACCTCAAATTCTAACGGTCTGCGTCGCTTATTAGCATAGCTAGCATATCTATCTTGTGCAGCTTTCATTCTACTCCGAATCAATTCAACCTGATCTTTCATATGCTGCACAAACTCAGGGTAGATAGCTGTCTTTCACCAACTTCTTCCCAACAAATCCGTGATCTACACTTTCGACCATATAAAGCTTCAAACGGAGCCATTCCAATGGTCACTTGGTAGCAGTTATTGTAAGAAGACTCAACTAAGGACAAAGCATCCTGCCAGCCACCACTGAAATCCATCACAACTGCATGCAGTATATCTTCTAAAGTCTGAATGGTCCTCTCAGATTGGCCATCTGTCTGGGTGTGATAAGCAGTACTCATAGCCAATCTTGAACCCATAGCTGCTTGCAAACTCTTCCAAAATCTAGAAGTGAATCTCGGATCTCTATCTGACACTATCGAAACAGGCACTCCATGCAATCTAACCACATGGTCGACATACAACTTTGCCATTTTCTTCATCGAGCACCTCACATCATAGGGAATGAAATGGGCTGACTTCGAAAGTCTATCAATCACTACCCAAATTGCATCGCATCCCCTACTCGATCGAGGCAAATGATTCACAAAATCCATGGCGATGTGCTCCCAATTCTATTGGGGCACTCTAAACTCTGCAACAATCCGCCAGGTCTCATTCTCTCGGCCTTTACCTGCTGGCAATTCAAACATCGAGCAACAAAACCATAAATGTCGCTCTTCATGCCTTCCCACCAGTAGTGAGACTTCAAAGCATGGTACATCTTCTTCTCCCCCGGATGTACGCTATAACAACTGTAATGCACTTCATTCAGGATAGTCTCTTTCAAATCAATCAAGTTCGGGACCACCAATCTACCACGAAATCTCAGACACCCATCCGAAGCAACAGAGAAATCATCAGACTGACCATTCTGGGCCTTAATCCTCAACTCATGGATATACGGATCAGTCCTCTGCGCCTCTCTGATGTCACTCACAATCTATGGTTCAACCTGAATCGAAGAAAATGAAGTACTGATCACTCCGCTGGAATTGCCAACCAGAAGTACTCAACTGCTCGTGGACTCTCGAGATACTCAAGGATGTTAGCACCGCAGGTTGGGCTTTTCTACTCAAAGCATCGGCTACCAAGTTCATCCGCCCAGGCTGATACTGGATCTCACAATCAAAATCCTTAAGCAACTCCATCCAACGACGTTGCCTCATATTCAAATCTGACTGGGTGAAGATATACTTCAAACTCTTGTGGTCGGTGTACACCACAAACTCCTCACCATGCAGATAGTGTCGCCATATCTTCAAGTCAAACACAATCGCAGCCAACTCTAGATCATGAACCGGGTGTCATGTCTCATGAGGCTTCAACTCAGAAATGAAAGAGTGTGATGCTCAGAAAATCAAAGATAAAGCATGTACCTTGAATGACTCTCGTAGGTATCTCATCAGCCTGCTCTCTCGTCAAGGCATTCGCTTGAGCCTGCTGCGGTCCCGGAAACGGAGGTCTCGAAGGTACTCCAAACCTATAAGGCTCACGAGGTTGGAATCCAGATCGTTGGGACGGAACAAAAGGCTGTTGTCGCTGCGAAGAACCACCAGCGGAACCTTGCTGCGACTGACCCAAAGACTGCCCTCCCATAAAAGGACACGCTATAGCAAAATGTCCCGATTGTCCACAAATATGACAAAGACCTCGAACTCCACGACACTGCGAAGTCTCATGCTTCCCTCCGCACTGTCCACAAAACGCCACCAGAACTACTGCCACCAGAACTCACGGAACCTGAGGAACTTGAATGCACCTTCTTCTTAAACTGTTTGCCTCGCGGTTTGAACCTCTGACGATTCGATTGTTGCGACCCCTGAGGAGACTGAAACGATTGCGACACATCTTGCACCGGTTGAAAAGATTGTCCCACCGACGGCTGAACCGGAGCCTGTGCCTCCAAAAAACTCTCCTCAATATCTACAGCCCCATCCACGGCCTCAGCATACGTCGCAGGTGAAACAAAAACACCATCCGGAACAAATCAGGTCTCAAACCCTTCAGAAACTTGTTCCTCTTAGTCCTCTCCTCGTTAGCAAATGGGGAATATACATCAAAAGTGAAGAGAACTGTCTGGCATACTCGGCCACCTTCATATTCCTTTGCTTCAAGTTGTCGAACTCTCGTTCACGACTGTTTTAGTAGGACTCTTGGGTATACTCCTGTCGGAACGCTGCACAGAAGCTCTCCCAAGTAATCACATCCCCACTCTCTCGCAAGATACGAGAAGTACCTCTCCAGCAGCACTGCGCATTATCTCTCAACTTCAACACCGCTAGCTTCAATCTCTTCTCAGGAGCGTACTCCAAGGTATCAAACAATTCTTCCATCTGAACTAGCCAACCTTAGCCATCAAACCTCCCTTAGCGCCCGCGAACGTAGGGGGATTCGTCCGCTGAAACCTCGCTAAGACTAACTCCATCTCGCCAATCTGTCTCGTCACATCCTCATCCTCTGCCTGTCTCTCTCGACGACACAAAGGAATGTTCTGTTGAATGCCCACATCACTATCCGAGTCCCTAGACTCTTCAGCGGAACGTCTAGCAGTCCTACCTCTACCTCTTCTCGGCGGCATCTAATCATATCTCAAGGTAAGAACTAACAGCAGATAATCACCAGATAATCACAGAGACAAGTAAAATAATCACATAAGCCACAAAGTCAATCAAACTCAAATCCAAACTCTGTGCCTAGACTCAAGTGTGATCAAAGGAAAACGAGCTTATCCCAGTTTAAGCTCTGATACCAAAAGTGTCAGGCCCTGTGCTAATTAACAAGGATTAATAGCACAATTAAGCACATAATCGTGGAACCATAAAATAGGGCTAAAATTTTTCGAAATAAATTTGGGCATGAACCAATTCATATCTTCAAAATAGTCATAATTAAAATACGATTTAGATCCAAACTCATACAACAACAGGTAATCACAAATCAAATCAACAACGATCCTCCAAATACATATAACCTCAAGGCATCCCCTGGATCAATACATAATATAATAACTGGGACTTCAAGGAAATGGGGATCGACCAGCTGGGTTTCCAATCTGTCCAGCTTGGTTACCTGAAGATCCTACAAATGGGCAACGCAGACCCAAACAACACAAAAGCAGGAAAAGAATACGAGGTCAAGCCTCAGTACGAATGAGCACTAATATAACAGCAAATCATAAACATGCAGTATTCTAAGTCATGAATGCATGTGGCTGTCAAAGAACATCGGTCATAAAGGCCTGCTAATCAGCTGGCAATAATCTCAATCGAGCCTCTATACCCGCACAGTGTATCAACAGGGGAAATCATCGGTCCGTGATCTTCAGGCCCGTCAGCCATCACAGCTCGGTGGTATTCAGACACAACCAATCAGTCGGTAACCACTCCAATGATAGCGTTGTAACTTTCAGGCACGACACATTTGTCGGCCGGTCACAACGTGGCTCTATCTCAGGTTCTCAATCGATCAAAGGCTCAATATGTATGCATGAAGGCCATGAAATTCAAATCTTATTTCAACATGCATATAATACGTAAACAGGACATATCAATTCAATCAAGTTGTTCACGTAAACATAGAATTCACATAGCACATATTTCATGCCTCAAATACTAGCACGCTATGTCTAAGCTGTTAACAAAAGCTCAACTCATACCTTCAATTCTCAGTATGCTACCTCAACAGATCTCACCAGGAATAGAAATTACAGCCTGCTCAAAATTGCTACCTTGCTGGCCACGTTCAACACAGCAGGGACTTCCCTGGAGCTCAATTCTGTTAAGGAATCTCATATCTTAGTTCACAACTGAATTTCTAAAGCATACTACCTGCGGTGAGAACTCAAATCTGGTTCTACCTATCGAAGCAGCTTTTAACAGCTAGAACTAAGATTAAAACAGCCGAAATCACTTACCCAAAAGCTCAAGAGAGCTGAAGAACTCTCGGGTCTAGCTTCACGAAAACGTTCGATCAACACTGCTACTTCGCGTTCCTCTCCAGCGTCGACTTAGGCCACCTAACTGGTATCAATCGAAAAGAGCTACTCAAGACGAGCTCAACGCCACCAGTCTCGACTCCAAACAACGGCGGAAATTGACGGCAATTTACCGGAGAAGGGTTTGAATGAACAGTAACTATCGAGGGTTTACTGGAGAAAACGATGAGAAATATCGGGTTCAAAATACGCTAAGTGTTGAGCAGCACTTGGTATATAAAGAACCACTATTGTTCTAAGCAATTCAGATATCTGCTTATACTAAGGCCAAAGCCCTCTCAAAGCTGGCTCCAGCTTTCGCTCACTGCTTGATACAATACAAACATCAAACACTCTTCTAACTCATACAGAAAACGACTTCGCACCAACTAATCAAAAGGACGTAGCATAGCTTCTACTGCTGAAACAGATCTCTCGCTAGCAACATTTGAATAGCGCTAACAACCAGCGTTCAACTCAGCTATTTACTAACACCCGACAACTTCTCACGCTCGCGCGCTAACGCTAACAGCTGCCTCTCACCACATTCTCACTGCTGAGTTGACTAGCGTTGACATCTGTTCGCGCTACTTCTGAATACCAACATCTGAATGCTCACGCAACTCGCCGCTGTCTTCTTCGCTAATCCAAAACACTGTCGTTCCAACTAATCCAAACGACGACGTATCAACACAACATCTGAACGCCCGCAAATTCTCGCGCAAAGACGCTGCTGGTCTAGCTTCTCCTAGCGATGAACCTCATGTCTGAATTACTACTGGAATCATTTCTCGATAGGAAAATGCAACTGCTGGACTCCAAATTTGACACATATCTCTCTCGACCACCAACCTCTCACTGTTGATCACTCTACGTCTAAATCCGAGCACCCAGAAATCACAATTTTCCGTGAAATCTTAATCCAAAAGTTGATTAACCATTAAATCATACTTAACATATTTCTAGTCCTCACAATTGATAATAAGGGAAGCACCAGTTCAATCACCTCCTCTTGCCTTGGAATTCTCTAGTCTAGCCGACCAAGCGCAGGAAGTGGCAAGGACAACAATCCAACAGATAGTCCAGCAGATAAATGCTCCAAATTTGACACATATCTCTCTCGACCACCAACCTCTCACTGTTGATCACTCTACGTCTAAATCCGAGCACCCAGAAATCACAATTTTCCGTGAAATCTTAATCCAAAAGTTGATTAACCATTAAATCATACTTAACATATTTCTAGTCCTCACAATTGATAATAAGGGAAGCACCAGTTCAATCACCTCCTCTTGCCTTGGAATTCTCTAGTCTAGCCGACCAAGCGCAGGAAGTGGCAAGGACAACAATCCAACAGATAGTCCAGCAGATAAATGAGAATTCGGCAATGACCTCTCCCAAGCACCAGGCTCAAGAGAATGAGCCCCCAATTGAACAGCAGACAAATAAAGCTCAATCGACCACAATAGACGGTCAACGGACTCTAGAGCAGCAGCCTCCTAAGGATAAAGATCAGTCTCAAACACATTCTAGTTCTGGTTCCTCTTGGGGTCTCTCTGCGAAAAATAATTCCAGCTCCTCTGGAAGTCCTGCCCTTTCTGGTAAATTACCTGATCGAAGTACTGCCATTGTACATACTCTGGGTCCAAATTTCTCTTCAGTGGCCAAGAACAGTACGGATCATTAGGGTCCGCATTCATCTACAATGCCGTTAGCTGTATATATATTTCTCAAAACACTAACCACGAAGCTAAAGAACAACCAAATTTTTAAACGGCTTTGGAACCCTTGGCTACTCCGACTCTACAGTTCATGGACACTACTACCAAAACTCTTCACACTTTAACTGATCGCATATCCTCTCTTGATATGGTAAATGCAGGCATCAAATTCGATACGGATATTATGAGGCGTCGTACTACACTACTTCGGGACTAGCTTACAAATGTCGTGGATAGGCTGGACACAAAAATCGATGTTCTTGAGAATTCTATATCCCGTAAGTTGGCAGACAGTCGATAAAACTTCGCTGTGCTGGAATCTACGATGGTTCGGAATTATGATGATAGCCACCAGCAACTAGTCGATGAGCTTGCTTTGGTAAAATCTCAGCTAGCTGAAATGGTTGAATGTATGAAGGAGCTGAGTGATGCCAAAAAGGGGGGAAATAATTCAAGAAGTAAAAAGAGTTAAATACCCAGCAAGAGACTAAGAGGGGAAGGCTCACGTAGTGGGCAACAAAGTACAAGAGGAAAAGGACCGAGAAGGAGTCAAGATCGTGAAAGATTTTCGAAGAGTCCATGGTTTTAAAGTTGGGATGTCTTTGAATTCTTGGACAAATTTAGTTAAGAGCTTTCATTGTATTTTGGATAACGACTTATGGAAATCTCTTTTTACGAGCAAAAGTTTTGCCATCACCAAAAAGGGGGAAATTGTTAGGGTAAAATTCAGAAGTTTTGGTGATGAAAACTGACGAGAAATGAAATTCGTAGAGGAGATTAATAGAACAAAAGTAACAAGATCTGGACGAGACATACTACGTTGAATGAAGAAACCAGATCGGAGCAGAGCCAAGATGGTCAAGGATAGACTAGCTCAGCGCGTTTGGTCAAAGCTTAGTATAGAACCTTAATAAGTGATGGATTAATATAGACCAGCTGGACATTGGGATTTACAGGAACCAGCTCAGGATATTGAACCAGCTGAAGGCTAAGACAATACATGTACCAGCTCAGTATTCAGAACGGGAAAACCAGCTTGGTATAGGACAACACAGACCGGCTAAGACAGAGACAACTTAGTAATTCAAATTTTGGATTGTCTGAAATCTGTATGTCCTGGTGAATGACATTTGACATCTCTGCATTATCAGGTAGTCGACAAAACTACTTTGAGCTAAAACCAGATACGTAGAGATACGGTACAAACTGAAGACGGCGCAGAGTTGCTAAAAAGGGAAATACATTTAATGAAGCTGTACTTTCATCGTACAAGAATTTAAAGCATCGCAGGAAATTCAATTGGATGCATTCAACGTGTCTACTGGTAAAATTATTACAGTTGCATCCAAAGAGTATATATATAGAAGAGTAAAGCAGCTGAGAAAGGAGGACACACAACGAGACTATTGAACATACAAGATAACCAGTTCTACACAGAAGCAGAGTTCATCTTGAACCAGCTTAGTTAAGTGACACACGCACAGATTGTTTTATTTATTCCTCTGTGTCACAAACTCTTATTCACACACTTTGTAGTATTGAGCGATAGTTGTAAAACATAAACAGAGAGTGCAGGAGGACACACAACGAGACTATTGAACATACAAGATAACCAGTTCTACACTAGAAGCAGAGTTCATCTTGAACCAGCTTAGTTAAGTGACACACGCACAGATTGTTTTATTTATTCCTCTGTGTCACAAACTCTTATTCACACACTTTGTAGTATTGAGCGATAGTTGTAAAACATAAACAGAGAGTGCAGAGGTGCTAATTTAGCACAACCAGCTTAGAGATGTGATTGGTGTACTACGAACCAGATCACGGGTCTGTGTTTCGTTGGTGTTTGCTAGGAGTTCTCGTGGCTGCTGGTTGCAGGAGTGGGTTTGTACAAACGATTGTATAAATCAAAGCCTTCTAGTGTAAACCTTCCCATCGAGGAAGAAGAGGAGACGTAGAAGAATTTGCTCAGAACTTCCAGAAACAAATTTCTTATCTCTACAACTTTTACATTCACGCACTTGATTAAATTGTTCAGCTAATTAAATCGTGTTCATTCCGCATAAAAATCATTTTATTTACACGAGACAACAGTAGACACTGAGGAACTTCCTAGCTGGTAACTCGCCTAAAAGTTGGCTTCAAAGATGTAAAATATTTCGAAACAATTTTTGTTGGCAAAAGTGGCGGATCCGGATCCCGTTTCCCGGGGCGCAGCGGAAGTTTAAAAATTTTGCACCGGGAATCGTTCAATACATCAAAAAAATACAATAAACCATACATAGGATGTTTATCGATTGTTACCTCGCTGGCGTCTAGACGCCTGGCTCCGACCAGGTTCACAGGGAAACCGGCACTTCAAAAGGTAGGCGGCGATAGATCGTCTAATCAGGTCCACGATCGGAAGCACGAATCCTTCGTCAACCTGCACTAGAATGACTGACGAATTCGACACGAACAGAATCTCCTCAGCACAACGATCGGAGCAAGTCCGATAGCAAGGGGCGGTGGTGCGTGGCCGGCGACGGGCGGCGCGTGAGGCGGCGGCCGAGGGAGAAGGGAAGAGGAGATGGGGCGGCGGCTATTGAGAGCTAGGGTTGTATGTTGTGTCTTGTGATGTGTAGCCCTAGGTCTAGCATAAGTAGACCAATGAAGGGCTTCCACTAGCCCAATGGGCCTGAGGCGGGCCCAGGTCCATATGAACATTCGTTTCAACCGTACCACCACGGCTTCATCACAATTCCGATCGACGATCAGATCGGACCGATTGACTGAGTTTCCAAAATTGAATATTATGCTGTGAAAACAATTTTTCAGACCACCTAGTCCAAAATTACAGTTTAGCCCCTCAACTTTGGGAAATCGCAATTTGACCCCTTGACTTTTAGGAAGTCGCTCCCTAAATTCCTCATCCTATGCTCAACAAATTGAGCTCAGTTTCTGTGCGGGAATCATGAATCCAGTACTTGTGTGACCCTCAATGGTTCAGGGATACAGCTAGCCGTGGGCCCACAACCATTGTGACTCCGAAATCACAATTTCGGACTTGCCCATCGGATCCTGGTAAAGCGCCTAGCAACATCGCCCCATGACCCCCTAGGTATCACTGATAGTGCCTGCAAGAACCATTCGGTCGTGGTTAGCGTACAGTACGGTCCTTTCAACACATATATCCTGATCAGATCAACGACCATTGGTAAATCTAGAGTCGCTAGAGATCCGATAACAATGCATACATCTTGGAGATCAAATAGTGACATCGCGAGTGTTACTAGGCAAACCCATTTACCTAAAACTCTGGCCATAGATTTATCACACTATTGTCTCCTCAGATAGCATAGTATATCCACGCATAAAAGCGAGCGGTGAATCCTCGACAACGAAGCATAGACTCCTACATGCATCAGGACCTCACCCAATCCCGCCACCTAATGACCCCA
>KV005019.1:504180-515157 GCA_001598015.1 Dorcoceras hygrometricum
GAACATGTTCAGAATACACAGCGACTATTAGATGTGTTTCATGATAGCCGTCATACCCACTATCACATCTAACATACGCTTTAGTGTATTCTAGGTCTTTACTCAACACAATTGTAAATCATTACACACATAATGAAAGTAAAGAATGCCATATAAAATAATGCGAATATCATATATAAAGATCGTTTGTACAAGAGTCAACAAAACCCACACGCCACAAGTTGGCTAGTTGGGCATCTACTCTAACAGGACCCTGGCCCGTTGGGCCGGTCCAAGTCTATCACTAGTCTATTTAAATAGACTTAGAGGCTTTAATCAAAATACTTGACTCTTGATTACACTTAACCCTAACCCTAAAAGCACACGCCTCCCTCCTCTCCCAAATCGCCGCTGCCGTCGCCGTCGCCCCTCGCCGGAATTTGTTCCGGCCAACTTTTCGAGGAGTTTCCGTCTGTGCCGATCTCGTCAGGCCTTCTAGTGCAGGCTGACGAAGGAGTATCCCTTCCGGTCGTGGACCTGATTGACGTAATCTACAGCCACCTACAGTGAAGTGTCGATTTCCTCGTGAAACTGGTCGGAGCCAGGCGCCTAGACGCCAGCAAGGTAACTGACTAAACACCCTATGAATGGTTCATATTGTGTCATTGTTTTGGATTGTATTGAACGTTTCCCGGCCTAATTTTATTCTTCCGTTGCCTCGCCGGGAGACGGGATCCGGATCCGTCACAGTTCCCCAACAAGAGGAAGAAGAGCCCATAAGGAGGATGGGCTTGTCCTTCTTTATGGTTCCCTCATACACTACAAGCATGTTCACCACCTCTTCAAGGGTGTCTTCCAGCTTGTTCATGTTAAAGTTGACGACAAAGGGGTCGAATGCAGTGGGTAGTGAGAGGAGAAGCAAATCCACAGACAGCTCATGTGGAAGTGTGATATCAAGGCCCACCAACTTTTCAATGAGCCCAATCATACGAACCCCATGCTCGTGGACCGAAGTCCCATCGCGCATGCGGCTCGTCATAAGCTCCTTGACAGTGGTGAACCTCTCATGTCGAGAGTTCTCCCCATACAGCTCTTTGAGATGAAGATGTATGTCAGCAGCATACACCGTCTTCTCGAAACACCGTTGCATTTCGTTGGACATCGATGCCATCATATAGCATCGAGTCTTAAGCTCGTCATCCCACCATTTGTTAAGCTTAGTCAGCTCCTCAGGGCTGATATCGGCAGGGGCTTCCTTCGGAGGGCTCTTGTCTACCGTGTAGAGGAGCTTCTCCGAAGCCAACACAACGTTGAGGTTTCGAAGCCAGTCTTGGTAGTTCAGACCGGTGAACTTGTTGCTATCCAGTATAGCAGCGAGTGGGTTTTTGATCGAAGACATTTTATAAGCAGTTTATACTGAAAAGAAAAACAGACATGCATCACTAACTATATATGAAAAACGCTAAGACATAAAACAAGGTCATTTAGTTTTATGAATTACCCTCCCACTATTTTAACGATTTCACCACCCTCTAATGAAATCGAGAAAGCAAGTTTCCTTAGTGGGTACACAGAGTCCAATCAAGCGATCATGGTCCCGAATAATATCAGTCAACCATGACCCCCAAAAGGTAGAGCCCAATTGCAACCGATGCAAACTCCATGTATTCACCTCACGTCCAGTAAGGGCGCAATAATATGACGCCGATTACTATCACGTGTCAAGATGACCCACCAATGTTGAGTCGTGCAGGACGGTCCCCTTAACGTCCCCAATAATATGAGCCAACGTTAAAAGGGAGTTCCAACTGACTCACAACAATTGTCAATGACGTGTACAGCTTTCTGGCATACATAACCCCCTCAATAATATGAGCCGGGCCATGTATGCGGGTAGCATCGACGTACATTCATTGTTGATGGAAGGCAGGAAAATTTAAACAAATTTAAATTCCCTTAGTTTATCGAATAAACTTTTAATCTTGATATTAGTTTTAAATCATATTTAAAACGAGGGATTTTATTTTTGAAAATTTGGTCTCATCAATATTTTAAATCATAATTTAAAACATGCGGATTCAACAGACATATATCGAATGTATAAAAATTTTGGGATGATCGATCGCGTGAGCTATGCGGTCCGTGGTTGCCAATCACGGACCTGGGTCCAGTCCTAGGTGTAATGCAATATGCAATGCAATCCTATTACAATTGCTTCCGGTTTTACAGATCTTCGGTCTTCAATATCTTTGATCGTCATCTCCACCGTCTTCAAATATCCTCCCACTAAATCTAGTAATTTACATTTAAATTGCCATGACACATTGTGATACAAATTTGTAGGGGTGAGAACGGGCCACAAACAGACCCACTTTATAACGATATAACAACAATATATATACAACCAAAATCGCAAAACCTAAAGCATACACCTAACACATTGGGCACGGCTCTCGATCATCCCAAACATGCAATCAATCTAATTAATTGACATAAATTAAATATCAAATCATATTTGACAATTTTCTACAAAATCATATTTTAATTATAAAATCATATTTTATAACTAAAATCGCATTTTGTCGACAAAATCATATTTTATCTACAAAATCATATTTTATTTATAAGATCATATCCTATAATAAAATCACATTTTGTTAATTTTAATTGCATCAAATTTGGGCTTAAAACAATTTTAGGCCCAACATCTCAAAAATTTCAAAATCAATTTTTGGTCCAACCAAAATTGGCCCAATATCAAATATTGGCCCGACAACTTCATGGGCTGCCCGGGACAGGCTCGAACAAAACCTAGAAGAAAATAGTCGTCGCAACGCTGTCGGAAACATCGCCGGACGGCCGCCGCCGCCAACACATGGCGTGCGGCACTCGGCCGCACGCCTACCGAGACGTGCGCGGCAGCGCCGCGCCAAGCATGGCGCACAGATGGCGCATGCTGCGCCCATCCATCATGCAACCACGCGCGAAGGCAACAGCCACCGGTTGGCGGCCATGCGCGGCCACCGCGCATAGTATCGCGCACGCTCATCGCGCGCAGCGGCGCCCGCGGCCTGTTTCAAAAAAAAAATTTTTGTTTCTATTCTGAAATCTGAAATTCGATGCAATTCAGGCACAATATGTATTGAAGGATCCGAGCCTTGGCTCTGATACCACTGTTAGCGAAAGTGGCGGATCCCGATCCCGTTTCCCGGGGCGCAGCGGAAGTTTAAAATTTTTGCACCGGGAATCGTTCAATACATCAAATCAATACAATAAACCATACAAAGGATGTTTATCGATTGTTACCTCGCTGGCGTCTAGGCGCCTGGCTTCGACCAGTTTCACAGGAAAACCGGCACTTCAAAAGGTAGGCGGCGGTAGATCGTCTATTCAGGTCCACGACCAGAAGCACGAATCCTTCGTCAGCCTGTACTAGAAGGACTGACGAATTCGACACGAACGGAATCTCCTCAGCACGACGATCGGAGCAAGTCCGATAGCAAGGGGCGGCGGCGCGTGGCCGGCGACGGGCGGTGCGTGAGGCGGCGACCGAGGGAGAAGGGAAGAGGAGATGGGGCGGCGGCTATTGAGAGCTAGGGTTGTATGTTGTGTCTTGTGTTGTGTAGCCCAAGGTCTAGCATAAGTAGACCAATGAAGGGCTTTCACTAGCCCAATGGGCCTGGGGCGGGCCCAGGTCCATATGAACATTCGTTTCAACCGTACCACCGCGGCTCATCACAATTTTGATCGATGATCAGATCGGACCGATCGACTCAGTTTCCAAAACTGAATATTATGATGTGAAAACAATTTTTCAGACCACCTAGTCCAAAATTACAGTTTAGCCCCTCAACTTTGGGAAATCGCAATTTGACCCCTTTTGACTTTTAGGAAGTCGCACTCCCTAAATTCCTCCTCCTATGCTCAACACATTGAGCTCAGTTTCCGTGCGGGAATCCTGAATCCAGTATTTGTGTGACCCTCAATGGTTCAGGGATATAGCTAGCCGTGGGCCCACAACCATTGTGACTCCGAAATCACAATTTCGGACTTGCCCATCGGATCCTGGTAAAGCGCCTAGCAAAATCGCCCCATGACCCCATAGGTATCACTGATAGTGCCTGCAAGAACCAGTCGGTCGTGTTTAGCGTACAGTACGGTCCTTTCAACACATATATCCCGATCAGATCAACGACCATTGGTAAATCTAGAGAGCATAGGATATCCTCGCATAAAAGCGAGCGGTGAATCCTCGACAACGAAGCATAGACTCCTACATGCATCGGGACCTCACCCAATCCCGCCACCTAATGACCCCAAGTGAGTCGGTAAACGGGTCAAAGTGAGGCGCCTATCATGTAGAGTCTCAATGACGATTCGAGTAGTGAGGACTAATCAGTACAACCAAGACCTCGGACTTATCCACTCGACAAATAGTAACCACTTGGAAAGTCCGAACGAGGGTAGTTCGATAGATCACCAGGTCACTATCCATCTGCATGCTCAGAACATCACAATGTTCCCTACCAATGAAACATGGTACTTCACATCGCAGATGCTAGTCTCAAGCTCGGGCGGCCTTATCCTCATTTTGATGGGCCAATCGACTAGGAACGAATTCAGAGTACACAGTGACTAATAGATGTGTTTCATGATAGCCATCATATCAACTATCACATCTAACATACA
This sequence comes from Dorcoceras hygrometricum, assembly GCA_001598015.1. NCBI lineage: Eukaryota > Viridiplantae > Streptophyta > Magnoliopsida > Lamiales > Gesneriaceae > Dorcoceras > Dorcoceras hygrometricum. The sequence goes on from KV005019.1 coordinate 508,849, forward strand.
CTATGGTGCATTCTAGGTCTTTATCCAACACAATTGTTAACATTATAACATAATGAAAATAAAAAATGCCATATAGAAATGCGTATTTCATAAATAAAGATCGTTATACACAAGAGTCAATAAACCCACACGCCACAAGTTGGCTAGTTGGGCATCTACTCTAACAATTTTTTCAAAGAAAAATCAGTAAGGGCGTTCATTCACCTCCCCCCTTTGAAATCTCGATCTTGCTTTTCGATCCTAAAAATTTAAATCATATTACCCTGTTTTTAAATAATGATTGCATGATTTGTATGTGAATTTATTAAATCTACGTTTATTGTTTACGATTCATGCATGCATCACGATTTTTAACTCACGTTTGAATTGTTTCTTGTGAAGCTTCGGTCATGGGCGGTTCATAGGGATGGGGTTCAGTCCAAGGGTGGTACAGTAGTTAGACTATTGAGTTAGGGTCATTTTGGTCTAAACGGGGAGTGATTTGGTCAAGTAATGAATTAGTTACGGAATTTTATGATCAGCACGTGTCCTGGCTTGTCGTCTGTGCGCTACAGTAGAGTTGTTGGGGTCAGGTAAGTCGCTCTATGCGGTCTGTGTAGTTAAAGTTGATTTCAAGAGATAGATCATTCAGTTAGGGTCACGCAGATCAAACGGGGAGCGATTTGGTCAAGGACGAATTAGTTATGAGTTTTATGGCTATCACGTGTCCTGGTTGCAGTCTGCGCACGAGCAGTGTCATTACGAGCATCGGGTTGGTCACGTCTTGAATTATTTTCGAGTCTCATTTGTTCCGGTGACTAGTATTTTTCATTAGGGTGGCGTGGGTTGAAACATGGAGTGATTAGGTTAAGAATTTAATTTTTAATGATTTTTATGTTTTGTCGCTCGAAGTGAGCCTCGTCGGGTCATTTTTGTGAAAATTTAGATTTCGAGTCTTAGGGGCTTCAAAAGTTCATGGATGACTTTATTTGATGTTTTAACCATATTTAAAGATATTTTACAGCATTTTTAGAATTTATTTGATTTATGATATTTTTGGTCAATGGGACTTTTATTTTGTCAAATTTTAATGTTTGATTCTAAAGTGAAGGACTGAGTATTTTATAAATTTTTAAAGTTTAATTTTAAAGTTTAATGAGTCAAGTCATGTTTAGGGTTAAGTTTCATTTTAAGGTTAAGTCTAGGCTTTTGGGCTTAGAATTAGTGGGTCAAGCACCTGAACCAGTGATTGACCGGAGAAGAAAATGTAGAAGCCCATAAATATATATTTATTTATATATGTAGTATTTTAAGTATATGACTTTGCATTTGTTTAATGAAAGAAATTAAATATATATTGATGGGCTAATCTTTTTAAATTGCATGTTTTTATGAAGTGCATGCATCATGAAAGTTTTATGAAATGTTAAAGGCATTTAAGAAAAGAAAATAATTTTGAGGGATTGAAGTGATTTGTGGTAAAGTGGACGATGAGTGGATCCGGAATGTCGGGCCCGGTGAACCTCTGTTAATTTTATAATGATAGACGATGAGCGGATCCGAGATACAGGGCCAGGTGAACCTCTCTTAATGTGATAATGGATAAGATTGGGTGAACCGACCGCCACGTACGTTGGTTTCTTATATTGACCAATCATTAATGTAATGGTCCACACTTCATGGATACGACTCACATGTTTTTATGTTGTGCTATGTCATGTCTTATCCATGCATACATGTTTTAAAGTTATTTTACGATACGTATGTGCTTACATGTGATTTTATTATACGTATTTTGTTATTATCAGATAGAGCATGTTGGGCCTGTAGGCTCACTAGATTTAAATGGTGCAGGTGAGCCTGCTGATGATTTCATTTCTAATGGTGGTGAGGATCTCTGAGCGTCCGCTGTAGCGGCTACCCCGTGACCACTCAGTTGACTTTATTTTATTTTGAGACATGTTCCGTTTCCGCATTTTATTCTCTGATTTTAAGAAAAAACGAATGATTTAAGGTTTCCAGATATTTATTGACGCATGTTTTAAAATGACGTTGAAGAAAGTTTTAAATGGACGAACCATATTTTCTTTTATAAATGTTTATTCTGCAATTTTAAAAAAAATTTCTAGAGTACGGTTCGTGACGCTGTTTTCTGGAATAGATTGCTTGGTTTTTCCAGCTACACCGCCTCTGCTCACACTTGATTTCGTGTTCTTTGAGCCCAAGTTTTGGCCCCAAAAATCTCATATCATCTGAGCAGTAGCATTTAATCAACTAGACTGCTTTTCTGATGAATTGATTGACTGTTGCTTATTTGATTGTCATCATTCCTCGTTTTTATATACGTATTAATATTGTTGGTCTCCGGTTTCTTGTGCGACGAGATTCCTATAAAGTTCATGAATATAGGAATATTGATGTGTCACTGAGATAGTTATTACCTTGTTGAGATTCCTTGATGTCTTTCATGCTTTGTGAAGTAGTCTAACTTATGGTTGCATTCTCAGAGAATGTGTATGTTTCTAATATTTTGTACTTGATATTGAATTTCTGTAGCTATGTCGACCCCAGAAAAACCTACTGATCCTTCTGCCACATGTGATGATCCTTCAGCCTCGGATACCATGTATCACTAAGTGTTTTTTTATCATATTTAAATAACTTATATTGAAACATCTCTTCTGTCTTGCAGGTTTACGACCCTTATTCCTCAATTTATTATTGGTCCTCTCTGTCAGCCCTCTTATTCCAACAACCTTTTCCCTTCGAACATGCAAAATATTATGTTTCCCATCCATTCCCTTGCGACCAGTGACTTACTATTATCCCAATCACTTCTTCCACACATTGTGCCATTGCAATTCAAATCTTGGCTGCTTGTATCAACAAAATGGATCAACTGGTTTGCTCGATTATAATCCCATTTGGTGAACAATGGAAATCCCAAGGCCTCTAGAACCTTATTGAGAAATCCAAAGTGGCTATTCCCGAACAATCTCCATTATTTGAAGGTTTGCTTAGATTTTGGTATCCTCGTGCAATGCCTTCCTATTCCTTGGGGTCCTATGTCACCTACAATTTATGACGTATCTTTATTCACCGGTCTTCCCATCGTCAGCCCGGACTCCCTGTATCTTATTGATGACTCATTGGCTCCCCAGACTTTCCCCTCTCAAAAATAGAAAAGTTTTCTCTCTGTCTCTCGACCCGCCCAGACATCTGTTTCTAGGATAATTCCACCTAGACTTTGTGTGGGGGAACAACGGTGTTCCACGGGAAGTTCTTCTCTTTTAGTATCTCATTTTTCTAATACAACTACTGATCCTGTTACTCCTCCTACTTCTGATGATTGTGATTATGTTAGCTATGATGATAGTGATGCTAGAGATGGTGTTGGTGATTGTAGCAGTGGTGTTCCTTCTAAAGCACCTGATTTGGACAAGGACCTGGGTAACGAAGATCAGTCGCAACAATGACAGGATGTTGGCCTGAGCTCCGGGGTTGAGCAAGCTGGCCTTTCATCTTTGATATCTTCCCCTCGCCCCGATACATATCCACCTTTGGTAAAGTAGCTTACTTGTTTGTTTTGTTTTCTAATCCTTTCTTCGACTATCTCATGATAATCTTTAAATTTTAGGACTTTTCTTCTCATTGAGCAAGATTGCAGCAGCTTGAGGGCCCCGCAGTTAGTGTAGAACTGAGCTTTGTACTTCCATTCGATGACTCATTCCAAGACCCTAGTCCAAAAATTCCTTAACCTAAGCTTGCATCAGCTTGGGTAGCCACAACGGTTGGCCATGATTTCTATTGTTTCCATCCTTCAGGCTTCCCCCGAGTTCTTTTCCGGTTACCTTTTGGATAGCATCTCCACAATTTTTTCTTATTCAGATGTTGATCAGGCTATGAATACTTCCGTGCTAGCCAAGTTAGATAACTTACATAGGAAGCGTCTACGGGCAGAGAAAATTGAATAGGAAAGCCGAACAGTTCGTGCTCATATGAAGAAATAACTCTGGAATGCGACGCAAATGAAGCTGAAGTTTAGAAGCTTGAAGAAAAATGATTCTTGAACATCGGGCTAAGATGGCTTCTATTTTAGATTTAGCTGAGGCCCTGGAGGCAAAGATGGTGTACCCCCGACATGAGGCACAGACTGTTGTTGATGAATTGGTGGGATTGAAAGAAGATTACGATCTTTGGACACAAAACTCCAAGAGGCTGAAACCAAACAGCGTGACTGCCTCTTTAAATGGGAACAACTTCGTCCCCTCTTTTGTTGACTTTTCTATGTTGCAATATTTGATGATTAACACTAGACCTATTTCGTAGTGTTCTATTGACTTGATCGTAGACACTTGACTACATTCATTAAGGTGTACTTTTGTAGCTTCACGGTCAGTGAAATGTATGTCTCTTTTTTTTAATGGATATCTCTTTTGCAGGTGCTGCCAATTTCAGCGTGCAATGCAGCCCAACAAAATTGGTTCAGAAACTGATCTTGTTTCCAAGTATCCTTTTTATTACAAAAGACATTAACATCTCGAACCTCCCTTTCATTTGTCTATGAAAACGGTATAAAATCTCCTTTCCCGCATTGTTCATAGTGCATAGTCTACTGGTACAAAAGTGGCCCTTTCAGCCTACTTACATAGATACATTACAACGATTGTAACTATCGTAGCTCTTCTTTGAATGACTTCATTCTGAGTTCCTTTTCCGCCCATGGCTTCGAGTCATGTGTGTCTTAGGTGTTAGAGTAGATGCCCAACTAGCCAACTTGTGGCGTGTGGGTTCATAGACTCTTGTATGAAACGATCTTTATATATGATATTCGCATTTATTTATGGCATTCTTTACTTTCATTGTGTTGTATAATGATTAACAATTACGTTAAGTAAAGACCTAGAATGCACTATAGTGTATGTTAGATGTGATAGTGGGTATGACGGCTATCATGAAACACATCTAATAGTCACTGTGTATTCTGAACACGTTCCTAGTCGATTCGGTCCGCGAGCATGGGGTTCGTATGATTGGGCTCGTTGAAAAGCTGTCAGGCCTTGATATCGCACTTCCACACGAGCTGTCGGTGGATGTACTTATCCTCTCACTACCCGCTGCATTTGACCCCTTTGTGGTCAACTTCAACATGAACAAGTTGGCAGCCACCCTTGAAGAGGTGGTTAACATGCTTGTAGTGTTTGAAGAAACCATAAAGAAGGACAAACCCGTCCTCCTTATGGGTTCTTCTGCGAATAAGGGGCCCAAACGTAAGGGCAAGAAGCGTTCTGCCCCTGCGAAGGAGGAAAAGCCCACCAAGAAGCCAAAGGCAAAGGCTTCCAAGCCAAACAAGAGCGAGGATTTTTGCCACCACTGCCACAAGCCTGGGCATTGGAGGAGGAACTGCAAGGAGTACCTCGAGCAGTTGCGAACTGCGAAAGGTATGTTCTATATTGAAATACATATGTCTCTGAATTCGACTTCTTGGGTACTAGATATCGGATGTGGATCTCATATCTGCAATGATTTGCAGGTGATGACAAGAAGCCGACGTCTTAGAGAGGGTGAGACCCACTTGAGGCTTGGCAATGGAGCAAGAGTTGCTGCAGTAGCTATAGGAGATGTTTATTTACTTCTGTCTTCTGATTTTAAGCTGTTATTGAGAAACGTTTTGTTTGTTCCCGAATTAATAAAGAACATTATTTCTGTTTCTATGCTTGATAGTGATGGATATTCTTGTATGTTTGCTAATTCGATTTGAAATATTTACAAGAATGAATGTTTAATTGGAATTGGGGAACGCGAAAACGATTTGTACACCTTAAAATTAAAAGACGTTCCAACTCGCGATGTCGAAGCACATACAACAACGATTAAAAGGAAACACGATAACTGGAACCCAGCACAACTTTGGCACGGTAGGCTAGGTCATATTTCTCTAAGTAGGATGAACAAGTTAGTTAGGAGTGACATGTTTGATCTGTCAGACATTAACTCCCTACCGACTTGTGAATCTTGTCTTAAGGGAAAGATGACTAAGCAACCCTTCAAGGGCAAGGGTGAGCGTGCTCAGGGCCTATTGGATTGGATCCATACTGATGTGTGCGGCCCGTTTAGTATTGGTACTAAATACGGTCACACATACTTCATCACCTTTACCGACGATCACTCTAGGTATGGGTACTTGTACTTAATGAAGCACAAGTCTGAATCCTTTGAAAGGTTCAAAGAATTCAAGGCTGAAGTAGAAAATCAACTAGGCAAAAGTATTAAAGCACTTAGATCCGATCGAGGTGGTGAATACTTGAGTGCTGAATTTCAAGACTATCT
>KV005019.1:564212-629637 GCA_001598015.1 Dorcoceras hygrometricum
CGTCACGCCTACGTCATCATATCTATCGATAGCTCTAGCGACTAGTTCTCACCCACATCTGCTGATCACTGCTCACGCGCATCTGCTGAATTCAATAGTCAACATTCCAAAATGTTGACTAACACGCGTCACTTCCTCGCTCAATCTCACACTACGCGCGATGTCTGCCAGCAGCAACTTCAATTCGCACCAAAGCCAGCAGATCTTCATGCGTCACGCTGATGTCACCATATCTGCTGATTCCAATTCCACCAGCAGGAGCTACAGTAACTTTGACCAGCGTTGACTCCGCTACAGTAGCGTGCTATTAACAGCTTTGCACCAAAATTTGCTACGATATAATTCTCCAAAATTCAACTCAAAATTCGAAATCAGCAGGAACTTCAATCCTTTCGCAAATTCCTCAAAACACACGTGATTAATCCCAAATCAAATCAATTAATCACTAATCTAACTTCTCAATCCTCACAATTTGAGTTCCTTGTCTGCACGGGAATTGGTAAACCAGTACACTGTGTGAATTTCAATGGTTCAGGGATACAGCTAGCCGTGGACTCACAACTCATTGTGAATCAGAGAAAACATTTTCTGATCTACCCATCGAACCATGGTAAAGCGCCTAGCAACATCGCCCCATGATTCCAAGGTATCACTGATAGTGCCTGCAAGAAATAGTCGGTCATGGTTAGCATATAGTATAGTCCTTTCATCTCATATATACCGATCCAATCAACAACCATGATAAATCGAGAGTCGTTAGAGATTCGATAGCCATGCATACATCTTGGAGATCAGAATAGCGACATTGCGAGTGCTACTAGGAAAACTCATTTACACTAAAGCACAAGAGTACTCTGGCTAGAGATTTTTCACACTATTATCTCCTCAAATAGCATAGATATCCACGCACTAGAGCGAGCGGTGAATCCTCGACAACAAAGCATCGACTCCTACATGCTTCGTGACCTCACCGAAACTCGACACCTGATGACCCTCACGGAGTCGGTAAACGAGTCAAAGTGAGGTGACTAATCATGTAGAGTCTCAATGATGTTTCGAGTAGTAAGGACTAATCCATACAACCAAGACCTTGGGCTCTCCACTCGACAAATGGTAACCACTTGGAGAATCCAAACGAGGATAGTTCGACAGTTCTCCAGGCAAACCATCCATATGCATGCTCAGAACATCACAATGTTCCCTACCAATGAAACATGGTACTTCACATCGCAGATGCTAGTCTCAAACTCGAGCGGCCTTATCCTTATTTTGACGGCCCAATCGACTAGGAACAAGTTTAGAATATACAGTGACTATTAGATGTGTTTCATGATAGCCATCACATCCACTATCACATCTAACATATACTATGGTGCATTCCAGGTCTTTATCCAACACAATTGTTAGCATTATAATAACAACGACGATAAAAAATGCCATATAAAATTTGAATTTCATAAACAAAGATTGTTTTATATAAAGAGTCATCAAAGGCCCACACGCCACAAGTTGGCTGATTGGGCACCTACTCTAACACGATAGACATATTTTTTAATCATTGTCCATGAATTAATGAGCATTTAATGATCGTCATTTCATCGTGCAACTCCGTTAAATGTTTTTCCAAAGTAGAAAGTCTCATTTATGGCTAGACTCTGACACATTTAATATTATGCTCAAAATCATATCTACTACACATCTTTTGTCAAGTCATTGCCTCAAAGACTGCTATGTTCAAATTTTGTTATGATCATATCTGGAGCTGATTTTGGATCGAAAATATAGTTGAAATACAGCTCGAGAATTCAGAAGGGGCGGGGGGTTGAATGAACTCCTTCACTATTTTTCTCTAAACTATTTTCAAAATGGTTATTAAAACCTTCGGCTTCCTCTAAGTTGTTACCAGCTTTGGAGGATCTCAATGTGCTGTTGTTCTCTCGAGTAACAAGAAAATGTGCGAAAATTACTCGATTGAACAGTGAACAGATAAATTAAAAACTGAAAGCATAAATAGATCTAAGTGCAGTAAGTAAAAAGGACAAGAGTTTGATTTTGGAAGTTCAGAGCTTAAACTCCTACGTCTCCCCTTCTTCTTTGAATAGGAAGGATTCCACTAGAATATTTAATTACAGCATCTTCTTCACTAACCCGATCCGACAGCCCACAAGATGCAAGAACTCCTAGCACTTCTACAAAAGAAACAAATGCGCAAATTTGTCTGCAAATACAATGATAGCTCTAAGTTGTTTAGGCTTTCACACTCTCTATGCACTCTATTTTTTTTTTTACAATCAAGACACAATACCAAGAGTGGTTACAACTCAAAGGAATATAAAACTTAAGCTTTTGAGAGCAGGTTGGAACGAAGATGATGAACAGAGAGCTTTTATGCGATGTACATTCTGCAGCGTAACAGTATATCGCGAAAGGTTGTTTGAGAGGTTTCGCAGAATTGTGTATATTCAGAAGTTGTAATTATTGTGCGTTGTAAGCATGAAAAGAATTGTTCATCGCTTCTGTTCATCTTCCTTTAAATAGAGATCTCCAGCTCAATCAATCTTCAAGTGATTTGCTGTACCATCTAGTTGATATTCTTTCCATCTTTGAACAACTTGTCATTCTTCATTCCTGAATCATAGGAATGATACCGTTAGGTCCAAAAATATCATCCGATAATTCAGCTAGTAATTAAGCACAAGATTGATATAATCTGATCTGATAGAATCACGTCTGAACTGATATCTGTAAGCTCTGATCTGTTCGTTGTAGCCGTGATCAAAAGGCTTGTAACATTAGAGCTGTTATGAGAAAAACTGTAATCTGCTCTTGCAATCTGATCTGAAACTGTCTGAGCTAATCTCTACTGAATTGAACTTCTTCCAGGTCTGATCTAATATACAGTACTAAGCTGATCTGGAAGACGTTTCTCTGAGCTGTTACGTAAACTGATAACATCAATAATGATATGAGACTTAGCTCTTCAAGCTCTGATCTGAATTCTTATAAGCTCTAAACTGAAAGCTGTTCTTGAGCCCTGAGCTGGTCTCTATGTTGTTTCTGCTCTAAGCTGTTTCCTGTGCTGTCTTAGCTCTAAGCTGTTTCCTGCTGAACTCTAAGCGATGCTCTAAGTTGTACATACCCGTAGTCTACTGTAAGATGTTCTTTGTATGAAGCTCCGATCTGAATCTTCTCTTAGCTGATTTCTACACTCAAGAACTGTTCTGATCTCGAAGCTCCAATCTAAATTGTTCCGAGTCACTCTAATCAGTTCTGCTTACCCTGAACTGAAAGGTGATTCTCTAAGCTGATCTGCTTGTCCTGAGCTGAATCACGACTCTCTAAGCTGATCGACTTGTTCTGAGCAAAATCATGACTTTCTGAACTGCTCTACTTTTTTCGAGCTTAATTCCGATGTTCTGAGCTGATCTACTTTCTCTAAGATGAACAAAACTCTCTGAGCTGGTGTGCGACGTCCTACGCCGTTCTGTTCAGCTCTTCATCTTATCGATGTAATCTGTTCGAGTTCTTGTATTTGTTATCACCAAAACGTAAATTTTATTCTTAACAATTCCCTCTTTTTTGGTGATGACAAAACTTAGAAGCCAATATTCTCTTTTATTAATCAACGAAAATTGCTAAATACAAGAACTGATAAAACTAATTCCTTAAAACTGAGAGCAATCTTTCTCAAAACCATCTGAGCTTCCCGCCGCTATCTCTGTATCTATCACCACTGCTACTCTCCACTTTTATGTTGTTGCTGCTACCACCTTCCCCCTTTTTGACATCACCAGCTCTCTTAAGATGTGCAACTACTTCTACGAGCTGAGAGTTGAGGGAGGCTAGGCCCAAATTTACGGCAGCCGATTGTTTCTGTCTTCTTCATGCAGGATCAATCTAGCAGAAGTGATCTCCAAGGAAAGGTCATCTTTGAGCTTATATCCCCTCCGGAACAAATCCAAGTGCTGTCTCCACTGTTTGTTGACCGCAGGTCTTCGACGCTGAGCTCTAGAGACTTCATATGCTCACCAGCTTATGTTGCTTCCTAAGCCCCAGATAATCTATCACTGCAATCCTGTGAGCACAATAAATCCATAACCTGGAGGTCTATGCCTGCGAGAGGGTGTCTGAGAACTAAGTTTTTACACCTCTCCGGCAGAAACTTTCGAAGAAACAGTTCTCCGAGTTTAGCATGGACCATCAATCTTCACTTGAAGGCTACTCGAATAGAGTCTGTCTCGGTCCATTGGAACAGCTTATCCATATCTGCTTTGGAACTATCCTATATCCACTTAGGTTGTTCGAACCCCGAAAGCTGTAGATCGTCACGCACTCTGATGAATACGGAGTCTCTGATCTTGACGAATAACTCAAGATCTGCAAAAATCAAAGCGATTGTCTCCTTGACTGGATTGCCCTTGGCTTTCTCCACCAAAAACTTCTTTCCTTTATCCGCAGTAGCAATCTTCGGAAGAGATCTTGTGCGCAAGTCCACTTCCCTGATATGAATGCCCTGGCACCATCGGATCTCAGTTAAATTATTTCTTGAAGATGCCGAAGGAGGGTAGGATTTTCCCCGATGAGTCCGATAAAGTTCATCCAGAGATAAAGACTCATCGTCGGGTACTGCTAAGATCTGAGCTTTCATCCGCAACATAGTAGTTTGGACCACAGGTGCTGACACCATGGTTTCTTTCAGCAACGGCTTAGGATCCTCAGAATCAGAATCCTCCAACATAATAAGTTTGCGCTTTGGAGGACTCGTCATCTAAATTGGGATTGTTGGCCTCACCACAGCTCTCCCAATGGTAGTTCTCTTTTGCTTTATCACTAGCTGAACGAAAGCATCAGTTCTGGTATTCACATCCTCCAACCTTTTGAATTTGGTTGATGTTGGTCTCACTGTGTCACCAGTAGACTTCTTCTTCTCAACAAGTTCTGACAAGGTTGACTTGTTCTTGGCAACATAGGTGCCAACAGATTTGTCAGATAAAATCTTCAAGGAGGGAAGGGCCTTATACTCTCCCAGTTTCAATCAAGGAACTCCCTCCAACGGCAGACTCAGCTGCAGAGCAAAACCTTGAGCCTTCTTGGTCGGTGGTATGACCATTGCCTTCAAAATCCTGAAAAGAATTTTACTCCAGTTGACGTTGATGCCTCCAATGACAGCCACCATCATATCAAATCGGATTTGGGTAACAGCATCAATAGGTCTAGCTTTGGCAGTGAGTGACTTGGTTATGATATCGTGCAGTAAGCGATATTCCACCCTTATATCTTTCTTCATGCAAGAACTGTGTACCGACACCATGGACTCAGAAAATTCCATCCTCATCTGTGCAATCAACCTTTCTGGCAATTCTGACATAATTACGAGCCCCTCAGTGGGCAACTAAAAACTACCAGAAAAAATATCCTCAGAAATTACCACAGATGAACCGCTAACTGTTCTGATCACAGTATTACTTTCTAGTCTAGCGTTGGCAAAGAATTCCTGAAGATTCTCATCATAGACTGCTGTTGTGCACCCTAGGAAGCCTCCGAGCCCTGATGACTCTAGAGATTTGAACATCTTCACCATTCCCCGGTTGGGAAAGCTGAGAACTGACTCGAAATTGACTTGAAGTGCGTTCTGGACAAAAATTGCTGCCAGGTTTCTAGGAAGCGAGAAAGAATTCTGCAAGAAAATTTAGAGACAACAAAGTAGTGATGGTAATCGAAGGTTAAGCAAAATATGAATTATAATAAGAATTTGAAACGGCGAGAGAATATTGGTTGCTTCTCGGCATACATTGACATCACACATGTCATGCAGCTATTGGCGGGTTTTGATTGAAAGATACACTTGTAAGAAGTAGTAGATACGCTAGTAAAAAGTTGAAGATATATTTTCAAAAGTACTAGATAAGTTTGCAGAAATACTGGATATGTTTGTCAAAAATACTAGATTTAAAAATCCACCAAAATATGGAAAGAAGTCACAACCACATATTTAATATTTCAGCGGGGGTATTATCAGATCAGCTCGGGGATAAGCATCAGCTTTATATGTGCGTAATTTGAATGGTTCAGCTCATGCGCATTCAATGAATTATAGCTTATTATATCTGATCTACAGGTTCCCCTAAGCTGAGGTTCTCCCGTAAGCTGAACGTTCCCCCTAAGCTAAGGCTTCCCTAAGCTGAAGCTTCCCCTTAGCTGAAGGTTCCCCCTAAGCTTAGCAGCTCCTGATCACCTGCATACAACAGATTAGGACAGATCTAAGAGACCAAGAAGGTTTCTGAAATAATAAAACTTAGCGTCAGGCAGAGTCTTGGTGAATATAACAGCAACTTGTTGTTCTGTTGAAACGTATTCCAGCCTGACGTCCTTCTTGAGCACGTGATCTCTTATAAAGTGATGTCTTATCTCGATGTTCTTCGTCCGTGAATGCAGCACAAGATTCTGCGTGATGGTAATAGCACTTGTGTTGTCGCAGAAGATTGGCGCTTCATAGGCATCAATGCCAAAATCCCTGAGCTGATATTGTATCAAAATAATCTGAGCACAGCAGCTACCAGCTGCTAAGTAACCTACCTCAGCTGTGGATGTGGCAATTGAAGTCTGCTTCTTACTGAACCATGAGATCAGATGATCTCCTAGGAATTGGCAAGTGTTAGAGTAGATGCCCAACTAGCCAACTTGTGGCGTGTGGGTTTTATTGACTCTTGTACATGACAATCTTTATTTATGAAATTCGCATTTATTTATGGCATTCTTTATCTTCATTATGATTATAATGTTAACAATTGTGTTGGATAAAGACCTAGAATGCACCATAGTGTATGTTAATGTGATAGTGGATATGATGGCTATCATGAAACACATCTAATAGTCACTGTGTATTCTGAATTCGTTCCTAGTCGATTGGGCCGTCAAAATGAGGATAAGGCCGCCGATCTTGAGACTAGCATCTGCGATGTGAAGTACCATGTTTCATTGGTAGGGAACTATTGTGATGTTCTGAGCATGCAGATGGATAGTGACCTGGTGATCTATCGAACTACCCTCGTTCGGACTTTCCAAGTGGTTACCATTTGTCGAGTGGATAAGTCCGAGGTCTTGGTTGTACTGATTAGTCCTCACTACTCGAAACGTCATTGAGACTCTACATGATAGGCGTCTCACTTTGACCCGTTTGCCGACTCACTTGGGGTCACTAGGCGGCGGGATTGGGTGAGGTCCCGATGCATGTAGGATTCGATGCTTCGTTGTCGAGGATTCACCGCTCGCTTTCATGCGTGGATATCCTATGCTATCTGAGGAGACAATAGTGTATGAATCTCTGGCCAGGGTACTGGATGTATTTTAGGTAAATGTGTTTGTCTAGTGACACTCGCGATGTCACTATTCGATCTCCAAGATGTATGCATAGTCATCGGATCTTTAGCGACTCTCGATTTACACATGGTCGTTGATCTGATCGGGATATATGTGTTGAAAGGACCGTACTGTACGCTAACCACGACCAACTGGTTCTTGCAGGCACTATCAGTGATACCTAGGGGATCATGGGGCGATGTTTCTAGGCGCTTTACCATGATCCGATGGGCAAGTCCGAAATTGTGATTTCGGAGTCACAATGGTTGTGGGCCCACGGCTAGCTGTATCCCTGAACCATTGAGGGTCACACAAGTACTGGATTCATGATTCCCGCACGGAAACTGAGCTCAATGTGTTGAGCATAGGAGGAGGATTTTGGTGAGTGCGACTTCCTAAAAGTCAACAGGGGTCAAATTGCGATTTCCTGAAGTTGAGGGGCTAAACTACTATTTTGGGCTAATCTGAAAAATTGTTTTTCACATCATAACATTCAATTTTGGAAACTGAGTCGATCGGTCCGATCTGATCGTCGACGGGGTTATGATGAAAGCGCAGTGATTTAAATGAACCGAATGTTCATATGCACCTGGGCCTGACCCAAGTCCAATGGGCCGGTTCAAGCCCATCATAGGTCTATATGTTGATATGACCTAGGGCTTTAATAAAAACACTAGAACACAACCCTAGACCTAAAGTCGGCTGCCCCTCCTCTCCCAAACCTCACGCCGCCGCCGGCCACCTCCAAGCACCGCCACGCCGCCGCCCGCCGCCGGTGACTTCGTGATCGGACTTGTTTCGATCAGCGTGACGAGTAGAATCCGTTCGTGCTAAAATCCGTCAGATCTTCTAGTGCAGACTGATGGAGGAATCACGTTTCCGGTCGTGGACCTGATTAGACGATCTACCGCCGCCTACATTTCAAGAGCCAGAATTCCCTGTGAATCTGGTTGGAGCCAGGCGCCTAGACGCCAGCAAGGTAACAATCGATAATTTTTATATATTTGATTATCATTTAAAGTGGGCCTGTTTGTGGCCCGTTCCCACCCCTTGATAAATGTATCCCTTATTTGTCATAGTAAATTTAATGTAAATTACTAGATTTAGTGGGAGGACATCCGCGAAGATGGTGGAGATGACGATCAAGATATTGAAGACCGAAGATCTGTAAAACCGAAGAGCTTTGTAATAGGATTGCATTGCATATTGCATTACCCCTAGGATCGGACCCAGGTCCGTGGCTGGCAACCACGGACCGCATAGCTCTCGCGATCGATCATCCCAATGTTAATTTATATATGTTGATATATAGAATAATTGAATCCGCATGTTTGCATGTTTTAAATTAGATTTAAATATGCATGAGACCAAAATTTTTCAAAAATAAAATCCCTCGTTTTAAATTTGATTTAAAACTTATATCACGATAAAATGTTTATTCGATAAACAAAAGGGTATTTAAAATTGTTTAAATTAACCCTACCTTCCATCAACAATGGGTGTACGTCGATGCTACCCGTATACATGGCCCGGCTCATATTATTGAGGGGTCATGTATGCCGGAAAGGTGTCCACGTCATTGACAACTGTTGTGAGTCGGTTGGAACTCCCTTTAACGTTGGCTCATATTATTGGGGACGTTAAGGGGACCATCCTTCACGACTCAACATTGATGGGTTAATCTTGACACGTGATAGTAAACGGCGTCATATTATTGGGCCCTTACTGGACGTGAGATGAATACATGGAGGTTGCACCGGTTGCAATCGAAAACTACCTTTTGGGGGTCATGGATGGCTGATATTATTCGGGTCCATGATCGCTTGATTGGGCTCCGTGTACCCACTAAAGAAACCTATCTTCTCGATTTCATTAAAGGGTGGTGAAATCGTTAAAATAGTGGGAGGGTAATTCATAAAACTAAACGACCATGTTTTATGTCTTAGCGATTATTATTATATAGTTAGTGATGTATGTCCGTTTTCTTTTCAGTATAACTGCTATAAAAACGGTTTCGATGAAAAACCCGCTTGCTGCTATACTGGATAGCAACAGGTTCACTGGTCTTAACTACCAAGACTGGCTCCGCAACCTTAATCTTGTACTGGCTTCGGAGAAGCTTCTCTATACGATAGAGAAGTCTCATCCGGAGGAAACCCCTGCCAATATCAGCCCTGAGGAGCTGATTACGCTTAACCAATGGCGTGACGACGAGGTTAAAGCTCGATGCTATGTGATGGCATCGATGTCCAATGATATGCAACGGCGCTTTGAGAAGACAAAGTATTCCTCTGGCATACTTTTTCATCTCAAGGAACTGTACGGGGAGAACTCTCGACATGAGAGGTTCACGGCTGTCAAGGAGCTGATGACGAGCCGCATGCGCGATGGGACTTCGGTCCGCGAGCATGGGGTTCGTATGATTGGGCTCGTTGAAAAGCTGTCGGGCCTTGACATCGCACTTCCACATGAGCTGTCTGTGGATGTACTTCTCCTCTCACTACCCGCTGCATTTGACCCCTTTGTGGTCAACTTCAACATGAACAAGCTGGAAGCCACTCTTGAAGAGGTGGTGAACATGCTTGTAGTGTTTGAGGGGACTATAAAGAAGGACAAACCCGTCCTCCTTCTGGGTTCTTCTTCCTCTACGAAGAAAGGGCCTAGACGCAAGAGCAAGATGCGTTCTGCTCCTGCGAAGGAGGAGAAGTCTGCCAAGAAGCCGAAGGCAAGGGCTTCTAAGCCTAACAAGAGCGAAGACGTTTGCCACCACTGCCACAAGGCTGGGCATTGGAGGAGGAACTGCAGGAGTACCTCGAGCAGTTGCGAACTCCAAAAGGTATGTTCTATATTGAAATAAATATGTCTCTAAATTCAACTTATTGGGTACTTGATACCGGATGTGGATCTCATATCTGCAATGATTTGCAGGTGATGACAAGAAGTCGACGTCTTAGAGAGGATGAGACCTAGGCTTGATAGAGATGGATATTCTTGTATGTTTGCCAATTCGATTTACAATATTTACAAGAATGAATGTTTAATTGGAATTGGGGAACGCGAAAACGATCTGTACACCTTAAGATTAAAAGACGTTCCAACTCGCGATGTCGAAACACACACAACAACGGTTAAACGGAAACACGATAACTTGAACCCAGCACAACTTTGGCACGCTAGGCTAGGTCACATTTCCCTAATTAGGATGAACAAGTTAGTTAGGAGTGACTTGTTTGATCTGTCAGACATAAACTCTCTACCGACTTGTGAATCTTGTCTGAAAGGAAAGATGACCAAGCAACCCTTCAAGGGCAAGGGTGAACGTGCCCAAGGCCTATTGGATTTGATCCATACTGATGTGTGCGGCCCATTTAGTATCGGTACTAAATACGGTCACACATACTTCATCACCTTTACCGATGATTACTCTAGGTACGGGTACTTGTACTTGATGAAGTACAAGTCTGAATCCTTTGAAAGGTTCAAGGAGTTCAAGGCTGAAGTAGAAAATCAATTAGGCAAAAGTATTAAGGCACTTCGATCTGATCGAGGTGGTGAATACTTAAGTACTGAGTTTCAAGACTATCTGAGGAAGAATGGGATTTTCTCACAGTGGACCCCTCCGGCCACACCACATCTCAATGGTGTAGCGGAGCGTCGTAATCGGACCTTGTTGGACATGGTTCGATCTATGATGAGTTTCACTGAGCTTCCTACCTCGTTTTGGGGCTATGCGCTCGAAACGGCGGTAATGTTGTTGAACAATGTCCACACCAAGGCAGTGGATAAGACTCCGTATGAGATATGGATGGGCAAACCACCCAAGTACTCATTTATGAGGATTTGGGGATGTCCTGCTTATGTGAAGCAGACAGTGGGAGATAAGCTGGATACGAGATCCATCTTATGCTACTTCATTGGGTATCCAAAGAATTCCATTGGATACTATTTCTACTATCCCAGCGAGACAAAAGTGTTTGTCTGTAGGAATGCCACCTTTATGGAAAGGGAATTTCTACTTGATAGAAAGGGCAAAATAGTAGAACTCGAAGAGGTTCGAGAACCAATTGAAGTACCAAGTGAATCTCCCGCACCTACTGAGCCAGTACAAGACATGGTCGCACATAGGAGATCCGAAAGGATTCCTAGGGCTCCTGAGAGATATATTTTTCTCCTTGAAGATGATCAAGGTGATCAAGTTGTTGGATCTAATCCAAGAACTTTCAAGGAGGCAATTTCCGATGCTGATTCTAACTTATGGCTTGAAGCAATGCAGTCTGAGTTTGACTCAATGCATGCTAACCAAGTTTGGACTCTCGTTGACCCTCCCGAAGGAATCGTTCCTATTGGGTGCAAATGGGTGTACAAGAGGAAACTTGGGCCTGATGGTAAGGTAATGACCTACAAGGCACGACTGGTCGCGAAAGATTACACTCAAAGGCAAGGTGTTGACTATGATGAAACATCCTCGCCAGTCGCAATTTTCAAGTCAATTAGAATCTACTCATTGGATGTAGGAATGTTGTAGTCAACTAAAGTATGGTTGTCTAGTAGATTTTCGATGAAGGACATGGGTGAAGCATCTTATATTATATTCAAGGCCTATTGGATTTGATCCATACTGATGTGTGCGGCCCATTTAGTATCGGTACTAAATACGGTCACACATACTTCATCACCTTTACCGATGATTACTCTAGGTAATGGGTACTTGTACTTGATGAAGTACAAGTCTGAATCCTTTGAAAATCACCTTTACCGATGATTACTCAGGTAATGGGTACTTGTACTTGATGAAGTACAAGTCTGAATCCTTTGAAAGGTTCAAAGAATTCAAGGCTGAAGTAGAAAATCAGTTAGGCAAAAGTATTAAGGCACTTCGATCTGATCGAGGTGGTGAATACTTAAGTGCTGAATTTCAAGACTATCTGAAAGAGAATGGGATTCTCTCACAGTGGACCCCTCCAGCCACACCACAGCTCAATGGTGTAGCGGAGCGTCGTAATCGGACCTTGTTGGACATGGTTCGATCTATGATGAGCTTCACTGAGCTTCCGACCTCGTTTGGGCTATGCGCTCGAAACGGCGGTAATGTTGTTGAACAATGTCCACACAAAGGCAGTGGATAAAACTCCGTATGAGATATGGATGGGCAAACCACCCAAGTACTCATTTATGAGGATTTGGGTATGTCCTGCTTATGTGAAGCAGACAGTGGGAGATAAGCTGGATACGAGATCCATCTTATGCTACTTCATTGGATATCCAAAGAATTCCATTGGATACTATTTCTACTATCCCAGCGAGACAAAAGTGTGTCTCTAGGAATGCCACCTTTATGGAAAGGGAATTTCTACTTGATAGAAAGGGCAAAATAGTAGAACTCAAAGAGGTTCGAGAACCAACTGAAGTACCAAGTGAATCTCCCGCACCTACTGAGCCAGTACCAGATATGGTCGCACCTAGGATATCCGAAAGGATTCCTAGGGCTCCTGAGAGATATGGTTTTCTCCTTGAAGATGATCAAGGTGATCAAGTTATTGGATCTGATCCAAGAACTTTCAAGGAGGCAATTTCCGATGCTGATTCTAATTTGTGGCTTGAAGCAATGCAATCTGAGTTTGACTCGATGCATGCTAACCAAGTTTGGACTCTCGTTAACCCTCCCGAAGGAATCGTTCCTATTGGGTGCAAATGGGTGTACAAGAGGAAACTTGGGCCTGATGGTAAGGTAATGACCTACAAGGCGCGACTGATCACGAAAGGTTACACTCAAAGGTAAGGTGTTGACTATGATGAAACCTTCTCGCCCGTCGCAATGTTCAAGTCAATTAGAATATTGTTAGCCATAGCCGCATGGTACGACTATGAGATATGGCATATGGATGTGAAAACTGCGTTCCTTAATGGAAACATTAAGGAAGAGATCTATATGACGCAGCCTGAGGGTTTCACATCTGTTGGAAGCGAGCATAAGGTATGCAAACTCCAGAGATCGATCTACGGTCTCAAACAAGCATCGCAAAGTTGTAACCTGAGATTCGATGAAACAATTAAGGAATTTGGTTTCATCAAGAATCCCGAGGAGCCATGTGTCTATAAAAAGGTAGTTAAGAGCGTTGTGACGTTCCTGGTACTTTATGTTGATGACATTCTACTCATTGGGAATGATGTAGGGATGTTGCAGTCAACTAAAGTATGGTTGTCTAGCAGATTTTCGATGAAGGACATGGGTGAAGCATCTTATATTCTTGGAATACAGATCTATCGGGATAGATTTAAACGGATGCTCGGACTCACCCAAGCTACCTACATCGATACCATACTTAAGATGTTCTCTATGGAAGAGTCCAAGAGAGGACACCTACCTATGTGCCACGGGGTCACTCTATCTAAGTCTATGTGTCCAAAGACTGATGAAGAGATAGAGAGTATGACACGTGTACCATATGCCTCGGCTATAGGTAGTATTATGTATGGCATGATCTCGACTAGACCGGACGTCGCATATGCTCTGAGTGTCACGAGCCGCTACCAGGCCAACCCCGGCCAATTGCATTGGAAGCCTGTGAAGGATATTCTTAAGTACTTGCGAAGGACTAAGAATATGTTCATGGTCTATGGGGGTGGTGAACTGAAACTGGAAGGTTACACTGATTCTAGCTTCCAGTGTGACGTGGATGATTCGAAATCAACCTCTGGATTTGTATTCATGCTCAATGGTGGTGCTGTCTCTTGGAAGAGTTCCAAGCAAGACACCATCGCGGAATCAACCACTGAGGCTGAGTACATTGCAGCATCAGCTGCTGCTAAGGAGGCCGTTTGGATAAGGAATTTCGTCCAAGAGTTGGGCGTCATTCCTAATGGAGTTGGTCCAGTCCCGGTGTACTGCGACAACACGGGTACCGTTGCGCAAGCAAAGGTCTCACCAAAGATCCAAACACATACTGAGGAAATACCACATAATCCGGGATATTGTGTCTAGAGGCGACATAGCAGTTGAGAGAGTCGCCTCTGCGGACAACGTTGCTGATCCACTTACGAAGCCCTTGCCTGGACCGTTGTTTGAAAAACATCGCGAAACAATGGGACTGCGTCTGATGAGTAGTTGGCTTTAGGGCAAGTGGGAGATTGTTAGAGTAGATGCCCAACTAGCCAACTTGTGGCGTGTGGGTTTTATAGACTCTTGTACAAAAAGTCTTTATATATGATATTCGCATTCTTTTATATGGCGTTCTTTACTTTCATTATGTGTAATGATTTACAATTGCGTTGAGTAAAGACCTAGAATGCACTAGAGCGTATGTTAGATGTGATAGTGGGTATGACGGCTATCATGAAACACATCTAATAGTCGCTGTGTATTCTGAACATGTTCCTAGTCGATTGGGCCGTCAAAATGAGGATAAGGCCGCCCGAGTTCGAGACTAGTATCTGTGATGCGAAGTACCATGTTTCATTGGTAGGGAACATTGTGATGTTCTGAGCATGCAGATAGATAGTGACCTGGTGATCTATAGAACTACCCTTGTTCGGACTTTCCAAGTGGTTACCATTTGTCGAGTGGATAAGTCCGAGGTCTTGGTTGTACTGATTAGTCCTCACGACTCGAAACATCATTGAGACTCTACATGATAGGCGTCTCACTTTGACCCGTTTGCCGACTCACTTGGGGTCATAAGGCGTCGGGATTTGGTGAGACCCCGATGCATGTAGGAGTCGATGCATCGTTGTCGAGGATTCACCGCTCGCAGACATGCGTGGATATCCTATGCTATCTGAGGGGATAATAGTGTATAAATCTCTGGCCAGAGTACTAGAAGTGTTTTAGGTAAATGTGTTTACCTAGTTACACTCGCGATGTCACTATTCGATCTCCAAGATGTATGCATGGCTATCGGATCTATAGCGACTCTCGATTTACCAATGGTCGTTGATCTGATCGGGATATATGGATTGAAAGGACCGTACTGTACGCTAACCACGACTGACTGGTTCTTGCAGGCACTATCAGTGATACCTAGGGGATCATGGAAATCTGATCGGGATATATGGATTGAAAGGACCGTACTGTACGCTAACCACGACTGACTGGTTCTTGCAGGCACTATCAGTGATACCTAGGGGATCATGGAGCGATGTTGCTAGACGCTTTACCATGATCCGTTGGGCAGGTCCGGAATTGTGATTCCGGGGCCACAATGGTTGTGGGCCCACGGCTAGCTGTATCCCTGAACCATTGAGGGTCACACAAGTACTAGATTCGAGATTCCCGCACGGATACTCAGCTCAATTTGTTGAGCACGAGAAGAGGATTTCGGAAATTGCGACTTCCTAAAAGTCAACAAGGGTCAAACCGGGGTTTCCCGTTGTTGAGGGGCAAAACGATCATTTTGCACTGGGGTTCTGAAAAACGGTTTTTCAGATCACATTATTCAATTTTTGAAACTGAATCGATCGGTCCGATCTGATCGGCGATCGGAGTTACGATGAAGTCTCGGTGGAGGAGATGAACTGAATGTTCATCGTTGGACCCGGGCCCGTTGGGCCGGGCCAAGTCCAACACTTAAGCTTATTTAATTAAGCTTAATCAAGACTTCACCATACACACAACACATCAACCCTAAACCTAGTGCTAGCCGCCTCCCTCCTCTCCACACACACGCCACCGCCGCCGCCTCGAGTCGCCGGAATTCATTCCGACCGATTCGACGAGGAGAATCCGTTCGTGCAGAATTCGTCAGTGCTTCTAGTGCAGCCTGACGAAGGAGTCTCGATTCTGGTCGTGGACCGGATTGGCGATTATCTACCGCAATCTACCGAGAAGAGCCGGGTTCTTATAATACCGGTTGGAGCCAGGCACAAGTGCCAGCAAGGTAATCGCTTAAACATCCTATGAATGTCGTAGTTTGTTTTGAATTTTTCGTATTGATCGTCTCCCGGCTGTCTATTGTATGTTCTTCCGCTGCCTCGCCGGGGGGCGGATCCGGATCCCCAACACTTTAGCGACTCTCGATTTACCAATGGTCGTTGATCTGATCGGGATATATGTGTTGAAAGGACCGTACTGTACGCTAACCACGACCAACTGGTTCTTGCAGGCACTATCAGTGATACCTAGGGGATCATGGGGCGATGTTGCTTGGCGCTTTACCATGATCCGATGGGCAAGTCCGAAATTGTGATTTCGGAGTCACAATGGTTGTGGGCCCACGGCTAGCTGTATCCCTGAACCATTGAGGGTCACACAAGTACTGGATTCATGATTCCCGCATGGAAACTGAGCTCAATGTGTTGAGCATAGGACAAGGATTTTGGGGAGTGCGACTTCCTAAAAGTCAACAGGGGTCAAATTGTGATTTCCTGAAGTTGGGGGGCTAAACTGCTATTTTGGGCTAGATAATCTGAAAAATTGTTTTTCACATCATAACATTCAATTTTGGAAACTGATTCGATCGGTCCGATCTGATCGTCGATCGGAGTTATGATGAAACCGCAGTGATTTAAATGAACCGAATGTTCATATGGACCTGGGCCTGACCCAAGTCCAATGGGCCGATTCAAGCCCATCAGAGGTCTATATGTTGATATGACCTAGGGCTTTAATAAAAACACTAGAACACAACCCTAGACCTAAAATCGTCCGCCCCTCCTCTCCCAAACCTCACGCCGCCGCCGGCCACCTCCAAGCGCCGCCGCCGGTGACTTCGTGATCGGACTTGTTTCGATCAGCGTGCCGAGGAGAATCCGTTCGTGCTAAAATCCGTCAGATCTTCTAGTGCAGACTAACGGAGGAATCGCGTTTCCGGTCGTGGACCTGATTAGACGATCTACCGCCGCCTACATTTCAAGAGCCAGAATTCCCTATGAATCTGGTTGGAGCCAGGCGCCTAGACGGCAGCAAGGTAACAATCGATAAACATCCTATGAATGGTTTATTGATTAGTTTTAATGAATTGAACGTATCTCGGGGCAAAATTTTAACTTCCGCTGTGCTCCCGGGAAACGGGATCCAGATCCGCCATTGTCGCCAACTGCAAGTCCGCTTGTGCTACGCCTGTCAATGCGACATCCTGCATAATCTGCATCACTATACCCGATCAGCTGAAAACTGGAGTCTTTGGGATACCAAAGACCCACGTTAGGAGTACCTTTAACATATTTTTTAAATCCTTTTTTACAGAAATATAATGTGATTGTTTATGCTCTAATTGAAATCTAGCACACATACAGACAGCAAACATGATGTCTGGTCTGCTAGCAGTAAGGTAAAGCAAGGAGCCTATAATACCACGATACAGAGTTACCTCAACGGCAGTACCAGCTTCATCCTTGTCTAACTTGATTGAAGCACTCATCGGGGTAGCTGCTGAAGAGAATTTATCCATACCAAAGTTCTTTGAAGTTCCTTTGTATATTTGTCTTGATTGATGAAGATTCCATCCTCAAGCTGTCTGACTTGTAGTCCTAGGAAAGTGTAAGCTCCCCCTTCATGCTCATTTCGAACTTGTCATGCATCAGCTTTGAGAACTTTTCACATAGTTTAGGATTACTCGAACCAAATATAATATCATCAACATAAATTTGGATGCAATAAGACATGATTGCTTTTAACAAATTTGAACAGAGTCTTATCTACTGATCCAATGGTAAAATCATGATCGATTAAGAATTTTGATAGGGTATCATACCAATCTCTTGGTGCTTGTTTCAGACCGTATAGAGTTTTATCCAGTTTGTATACGAAATCTGGTCTGGTATGATCCAAGAAGCCAGGAGGTTGTGCACATACATTTCCTCGTTCTGTTTAAGAATGCACTTTTTAACATCCATTTGATAAACTTTAAGAAATGCTACATATGCAAGGAAAATGTGTATTGCTTCTAATCTTGCTACGGATGCAAAAGTTTCATCGAAGTCTATTCCTTCTTCCTGCCGATAACCTTGTGCTACTAGTCTAGCATTATTACCTACAACATTACCATTTACTCTAGTTTGTTTCTAAAGACCCATTTAGTTCCTATTATAGTCTGATTGTTTGGTCTAGGAACTAAATGCCATATCTTTCTAAGTTCAAATTGAATAAGTTCATCTTGCATAGCTTCTATCCAATTTGGTTCAGCCAAGGCTTCATCTATCTTCTTAGGTTCTATATGTGAGATGAATGCAGAATTAAAGTATTCGTTTATCATCTGGCCTCGTGTCCTAAGAGGTGCAGTAGGGTTACTGATGGCCAGCTCAGGTGGATGATTTTTATTCCACCGGAGACTATGTCCATAGGAGGTTGCTACTTCCTCAGGTAGAGTAGTGCTTGCGCATGATCTGCATCAGCTGGCGCCTGATCTGGATCATCTTGCACGCGATGTGCATCAGCTGGTGTGCGATCTGTCTCAGCTTTCATGCAATCTGCATCAGCTGGCGTACGATTTGGATCAGCTTTTCTGCAATCTGTATCAGTTGGCGTTTGATCTGGATCAGTGTGCACGCGAACTGCATCAGCTTGGATAACTTCTACTGGTCTTCAAACCTGTAACTCATCATCACTTTATTCAAGTAGACTAGTAGCTTTTAACCGGTTGCTAGTATCATTTAGTGAATCTATAGAATTCGAAGAAAAGCTGGACTCATCAAATCTAACATGAACTGACTCTTCAACTGTCAGCGTTCTATTTTTGAAAATACGATAAGCTTTGAATAACCAAGAAATATACCGATGTCAGATCGTGCATCAAAAGTTGTTAAGTGCTTTTTACCGTTTTTATGAATGTAACAACGACAACCAAAAACTTTAAAATATGCAATGTTTGGTTGCTTGCCATTCTAGATCTCATACGGTGTCTTCTGCTGCTTCTTTTTAACCATTGATCTGTTCTCTGCATAGCATATTGTGTTCACCGCTTCAATCCAAAATATTTGAGAAATCCCGGCATCAGCAAGCATTGTTCTTGCGGCTTCTTTTAAAGTACGGGTACGACGCTCAGCGAGCCCATTCTGTTGAGGTGATCTAGCCGCAGATAACTTATGTTTGATTCGTTTTTGTTCACGATAGGAGGATAAAGTTCGATTTAAAAACTCAGTACCACGATCACTCCTAATCTGATCAATAGAAGAAGATTTTTCATTTTGAAGGCGGTTTAAAATCTTGATTAGCTGATCTGCGGTTTGATCTTTTGATTTAAAAATATT
The DNA here is from genome assembly GCA_001598015.1 of Dorcoceras hygrometricum. NCBI lineage: Eukaryota > Viridiplantae > Streptophyta > Magnoliopsida > Lamiales > Gesneriaceae > Dorcoceras > Dorcoceras hygrometricum. The sequence goes on from KV005019.1 coordinate 583,755, forward strand.
ACCCAGGTAAACCTGGAGTAATCATCGACAATCACAAGGGTATACTTCGTGTGAGGAATGAGATTCGGTAATTAGTGATTAAGTTATAAATTTAGATTGGGTTAAGAATTGATCACGGGAGATATGATTACCAAATTTCAGAATTGAGAATTGTGCCGAATCTGGTTGGTGATTTTCATATTTGACGTAGTTCTATTCAGCTTTGAGTCACTGATTTCTATCGAGTGATATCTGAGTAGTTGAGTTTGGCGCGAGAATTGATGCGTCATTGTTTCGCAATTTCAGATGTCTCTCTAGTGTGAGGAATCTGTTCGAGGGCATGACCAGATGTCAACGCGGGTCAACGGTGCTGTGTAGCGAGCGAACGTAGAAGTGAGAATTAGCGCAGAGATGCCACGTGTTAGTCAACGTTTTTGGGTTGACAAATGGTGTAGCTCTAGAATCTGATGAGAGATCTGGATGAGCGTGAGCAGTAGTGAGTGCTGGGATCCGTTTCAGGTGTGAGGCAGTGCGACGTTGTTTTGCTTGTGTGAGCAGGAACCTTAGTACGTCTTAGTTTTGATTAGTTGCGCATGTTAGTTAGCGAGGCAGATTTACGTGAGCGTTGAGGACTCAGATTTGAGTTAGCGCAGGATCTAGATTTGAGGACTTGTGCCTTTAGCGCTAGGATCTGTCGTTCATTGTAAAATTTGACGAGATTTTAATACAAGTGTTGATCGACACTTAGAGTATTTTCGACCCTGATTTCCCTTTTCGTTCTCCCAGTGAAACCCTCGATCGGTAATGTTCACCGAACCCTTCTTCGATAGATTGTCGTCGATTTCCGCCGTTGTTTGGAGCAAGACTGGAGGCTCTGAACTCGTCTTGCTTATCTCTTTCGATTGGTACTAGTTTGGAGTTGTAGATCGACGAGGAGGAGGAGCGTGGGGTAGTTGCGGGTTCGAGTAACTTCGTGATTTCCAGTCGATGTTTTTCCCTTTTCATCTTTGAGCTTCTGGGTAAGTGTGTCCTTACTGTTTCAAGCTTAGTTCTAGTTTTAGAACCTGAGTTGATACCAGAATTTAGTTCTGACCGTAGACAGTAAGGTGTAGAAGTTCAGATTTGAGCTGAGTTATGAGATGTCTTGACAGATTTGAGCTCTCACGAAATTCCTGTTGTGGTTGCCGAGACCAGTGAGGAAGCAGAGTTGAGCAGGCTGAGGTTGTCGTGCCCTGGTGAGATCTGTTGAGGTAGAATCTGAGGTTTGATGTACGAATTGAGCTTCCGATTACAGCTTTGACATAAGCGTGTAGTATTTTGGAGCATGAATTGTATTCTGTGTATTCTGTGCTTTACGTGAAACAGATTTGGTTTATTTCTTGAATTTATGTTCTGTTTTACGTGAATTATGCATGTGGAAATCAGATATGAATTTCTTGGCATACATACATACATATTGAGCCTGTTGATCGATTGAAACCTGAATGAGAGCCACGTTGTGATCGGCAGACAGATATGTCGTGCCTGAAAGGTCCAACGCTATCATCGGAGTGGTGTCCGACTGATTTATCATGTCTGAATACCACCAAGCTGTGATGGTTAATTGAGTGGCCAGACCTGAATATCACGGACCAATGATTTCCACCGGCTGATTGGTTGTGCGTGGTATAGAGGCTCGCCTTTGATTTGCCAGCTGACTCGTTGGCCTCGATGACCGATTCTTTGACAGCCCTCATGCATTCATGTTTTGATTTACTACATGTTTATGAGTTGTTGTTGTCTTAGTGCTCTTCGTACTGAGGTTTGACCTCGTATTTCTTTTCCTGCTTTTGTGTATTGGGTCTGTGTTACCCATTGCAGGAGCCGCAGGTAATCTGGCTGGACAGAGTGGAGCTTCAGCTAGTAGATCCTCGTTTGGTTGAGTCCCAGTTTATTTATGTTATATATCCAACCACGGGATGCCCTGAGTTTCTATGTATTTTGGGGATCTGTTACTTGAGTTTATTTAATTACCTGCTGTTGATTGGATTTGGATTTAAATCCTATTTTGAGTATGAATATTTTGAATGATGTTTTATTGTTCAGGCCCAAATATTTGAAAATTTTTTATGCCCTATTTTATGCTTCCGCGATTATGTGCTTAATTGTGCTGTTAATCCTTGTGGTTTAGCACGGGGCCTGACACTTCATTCACCCTAAGCTGGATATCTGAACAGGACCAAATAGGTCCATGTGCAACAGTTCCAAGCTCCAGGAAGAAGAGTTACAGCTTTTAAAAGTAGATCTGACCTGCTTTCCAAGCTGACAAGCTGAACACAATTTATCTATTGTAGAATATATTTTGAGTAAACCGGTGACCAAATCTTGCTTACACAGATTGGCTATAGTTTAAAAATTTGTATGATTCATGCGTTTATACCACAACCAATATTTAGAAGAATTTGCAACCAAACAGGTAGGTTCAGTTACCAGCTGTTCTGACCAGTTTACTTTGTAAGTATTCCCCGATCTGTGTCCTGTTAGGACGGTCATACCAGCTGGATTCTGAACTGTGCATGTGTGTTTGTGAAAAATAACTACATACTCATGATCACATAATTGACTAATTCTTATCAGATTATAGCACAGATTCTCAACAAGTAGCACGTCATTTATAACTATGTTACCATGGACAATCTTACCCTTTCCCATAGTTTCACTTGTTGAGTTATCACCGAAGACTATATTTGGTCCTTTGGAGTATTCGATGTCCGACAGCAGCTTGTGATTACCAGTCATATGTCTGGAGCATCCACTGTCCAGATACCATTCTGATTTCTTGAATACCTGCAATCAAAAAATAAATTTTGGTACCCAATTTTACTTGGGTCCAGATTGGATTAACCCTTGCGAGACCCATACTTGAATTAACTTTACAGTTTTTCCTATGTATATGTCCACTAGGGTGCGTGCTGAAGTACTGTGTGATCTTTTGAACCTTGGTTTTGTATCTGACCATTCAGATCGTGTCTGAGCTGAACAGCTCTGTTGTGCTTCCTTACCTTCACTGAACTACGCCTTTGCTGGTTCAGATCAGACGACTGTGAACCAGCTTTCGCTCGATCCTTGTCCAGTCTGTTATTTAGCCAACTAGTCTTGGATTTCTCGGGTTCAGATAGCATATACCGAATTTTCCCTTCTGGTTCAGCTTGGACACGTTCTGATCATCATACTTGAACGATGCAAGTGTGTCATGTATCACATTGCTTTGACAAAACTCATTATTTTGAGCTTGTCATCTGCCAGAACTAGAGCTGCTTTCGCCAGAGGTAAAGCCTAGTCCAGTTCTGTCATTAAATGGCTTCTGGACTTCATGTAGCTTGCCTAATGAAATAGAAGACTTTTTCCAAGAGCTCATCACCAGATTTAGTCTATCATTTTCATATGTGAGCTCATTGGACTTGGATCTCAAGGATTCATTCTCTGTTTTCCTCTTACTCAACTCAGTCTTTAGACTGTCTGAATCATCAAGCTGTAAACAGCTTGCGTCATCTGACTTGTATTTCAGACACTCGGCTTTAACATCCTTGAATGTCTGAGACATCTTCTTGTACTCATAGACCATTTAGTTAAGTGCATTAATGAGATCTTCTCGTGTAAACATACTATTTGAGAAATCAAATACCTCGTCAGTGTCGTCAGCCATCAGAAACTGTACATCCTCTTCACTGTCGCTTGATGAGCTGCTGGAAGTGCTCTCATATGAATCTGAATCAGCCCATTTGATTTTTCTTTCCTCTGCTACAAGCACTTTGAGATCTCGCCTTTTGAAGTATGGTTTCTTATAAGTGCGGTTTCGTCTGTGATCTGAAGTTCTCTTATCATCCTGCTTTGGTTTTGTGCTGTCTGCAGCAAAATTCCATGGTCTGATACTGTAATGCCTAGGAAATCTTGATTATGTGGAGATGAGTGCATGCTAGGGAGAAAATTATATTCTATTTTATGTGATTTATCTTTAGTTTTATTGCTTTATGATACGCATGTTCCGTTTTAGTCTGTTTGAGTTCCGGACGCGTGGACGAGACTATGGAAGATCAAGATGAAAATGATTTGAGATTTTTAAGCAGTTAGATTTTTAAGAGCAAATTTATTATTTTTAAGCAGCAATTTTCGAAAATTGGGGTTTTTATGATTATTATTGAGGGAAACCCGTTTTCGCCTATACGGGCTGTTTTAATGGACTTTATTGTATTTTAAAATTTAGAAGGCTATATATTATGAAAATTAGAGATTTAAAAGCATAATTTAGAGTTTTAATTAACATTTTAATTAAGTGGAGGGTTAGTATAGGAAAATAGATTTTGAAATTAGTCAAAATTAATTTTGAAATTAGTCAAAATTGGCCTTAAGATTTTAAAGTCAAAATTGGATTTTTAATTGAGGTCAAAATTGGTCATGTGATTTATAATTAAGTCAAAATTTGGACTGTGTTAGGAATTTTAAAGGGGAATTCTTCTAAGTCATGGGCTAAGTCAATTTTAAAGCTAAGTCTAGAACTAGTGGGCCAGGCTCCTAAACCAGTCCTTGACCGAAGTAGAAAATGTAGAAGCCCGTGAATGAATATTTAATTATATATATAGTATTCTATGTACGTAAATATTTTTAAAGGAAATGATTAAATATACATTGACGGACTAAGCTTTTAAATTGCATGATTTTAAGAAATGCACGCATCATGAGATTCTATGAAAAGATCAGGCATGACCTTTTTTTAAGATAAAACCCGAGGGATTGATGTGATGTGGAAAATTTTAATGATGGGAGTTATCCGGGTAGCCGGGCCTGGGGATCCCCGGTTTTAATGTATGATTATGAGCCTATGGATCCATGCGATCACGACATGGTGAAGTGGCATAGTAGGTGCTTTGGATCCCGAAGTAAGGTCGGGTGAACCGCACCGCCACGTACGTTGGTTACTTCGACTGATCGGTCACACGCCCGCTCGCATTCACTGATCGACTCATATGTTTTTCATGTTATGTCATGTCTTATGTACGTTATATGTTATGATATGCTATGAAATGTACGAACAAAGTTTTAAGATCATCCATGCATGCATGTTTTAAATTACGTTACTACAATTATGTGCTTGCATGCGACTTTATGTATATCTACCTTGTTACTTTGAAAGATAGAGCATGCTGAGCCTCTAGGCTCACTTGGTTTAAATGGTGCAAGTGATGACCTTGTTGATTTCATGCCGATCGGTGGTGAGGAACTCTGAGCGCCTGTCGCAGCAGTACCACGTGACCACTATGATGTCTCTATTTTGTTATGATACGCTTTTCAGATATTTATTTTTTGCATGTCATGTTCCGTACTATTACTCAGTCTGATTTTTAAACAATGGAGGATTTAACGTTTTAAGATATTTATTTTATTTACGTTTTAAAGATGTGGTTTAGAAAACGTTTTAAAAAGGGAACGAGCCATACTTTTAGTTTATTCATTCCGCATACGTTTTAAAAAATATAAAAAATTCCTAGTGTCTGGTTCGTTTCAGTTGGTATCAGAGCGGTGGTTCTGGTCGGATACTAGCCTGCTACGTGGAGCTCGGAATTCGTACTACCAGCCTATGAGTTGTACTATTTTATGACATGTTTACTTTCGCATGCTGCATGTTTTATTTCTGCATGAGTTTTACCTTAGGAGTTTAAGAGTTAGACGCCTAGTCATGCGCTTAGATTTACGTGAAAGGTTTTGGAGTATGCCTCCCAGACGTGCTAGAGATCAGCAGGATGATGACGCACCTCCTCCTCCCCCACATCCGCAGTTGACGCCATATGAGAGGGCTAGTGTGGATATGCTAGCCGGGATTGCCAGGATGCTGGAGAGACATATGGAGCCTGGGAAGTCGCATGAGGAGGATGTGGCTGAGCGGTTCCGCAAGCAGGGACCCAAGTAGTTTCCCAGGACTACAGATCCGCTAGTTTTCGAGTAGAGAACTGCTAGGAGATTCGATGCCTTAGGTTATTAGATTGATTTAAGTAAACCTGTTAGACCTTCTAGAACTTGCTTTGGGAACTTAGACGGATAGTACTAGAGAATTTAGAAATTTTTTAGGCTTCTAAAACTATTTTTGGGATCTTGTTTGACTGTAAACGCATACATGTGTGACGTTTATGTTTCAAGCGATATTCGTGTGCTAGGTGTCACTAACCTTGCCTTGCTAGACTCAGGGGTGACCCACTCGTTTATCGAGTATGTTCACACAGAGGATGGGTATTGTTCGGGCCCAAGCTCTCGCTGTGACGGTTCTGTCAGGAGAGGAGTTGATGACGACCAGTGTCGTGAAGAGATTGATGATGATGTTTCAGGATCATGCGATCAACATGGATTTGGTCGTTTTGCCGATGTCAGGATTTGACCTCATCCTAGGTATGGATTGGCTGACAGAGTTTGGAGCGGTGATAGACTTTCAGCGGAATACAGTGACTATCAGGCCGCCAGGGCAGGAGGCCTTCTTATTTGAGGCAGCGAGGAGACCACGGAAGTCCAGATTCATATCATTTCTACAGGCCAGGAAGCTAGTCGAGCTCGGAAGTCAGGAATTCTTGGCCAGTGTCACCGCTTCTGGAGGTTCAGCAGGCCCTTCACTGTCTGATGTGGAGGTAGTCAGGTATTTTGCAGATGTTTTCCCTGATGATGTAGTGGGAGTTCCACCGGAGCGGGAGGTAGAGTTTTCTATTGATCTGATGTCGGGTACAATGCCTATCTCTAAGGCACCATATCGTTTGGTTCCTACAAAGATGAAGGAGCTGAAGGAGCAAATATAGGAGTTGCTTTACAAGGGATTCATAGGCCCTAGCTTTTCTCCATGGGGCGCTCCAGTCTTGTTTGTGAAGAAGAATTATGGCAGCATGAGATTGTGTATTGACTACCGAGAGCTAAACAGAGTTACAGTGAAGAATAAATACCCACTCCCGAGGATTGAGGATTTGTTTGATCAGTTGCAGGGAGCTTCGATTTTCTCGAAGATTGATTTGAGATCTGGCTACCATCAGTTGAGAGTTAGAGAGGAGGACGTGTCGAAGACTATTTTTCGGACACGTTATTATGAGTTCTTGGTGATGTCGTTTGGCCTGACGAATGCCCCAGCGATCTTCATGGATTTGATGAACAAGGTCTTCAGGCAGTATTTGGACCAGTTCATTATAGTATTCATCAACGACATCCTGGTCTACTCGAGGAGCTTGGAGGAGCATAGGCATCACTTGCAGACAGCATTTCATACGTTGAGGGAACACAGATTGTATGCCAAGTTCAGCATGTGTGAGTTTTGGCTCCAGCAGGTGGCTTTCTTGGGGCATATCGTTTCTAGAGATGGGATTTCAGTCGACCCATCTAAGGTGGAGGCAATGCAGAACTGGGGGATTCCAAGGAATGCAGCAGAGATTCGTAGTTTCTTGGGTTTGGCAGGTTACTACCGCAAGTTTATCAAGGGCTTCTCTGTGATTTCAGTGCCCTTGACAGCCCTAACCAAGAAGAATGCGAAGTATGTGTGGAGTCCCGAGTGCCAGAAGAGCTTTGATCAGCTGAAGGAGGCTCTCACTTCAGCACCAGTGTTAGCTATGCCGATGGATCATGAGTTTGTAGTGTACACAGATGCTTCCCTGAGAGGTTTGGGTGCAGTTCTGATGCAGGGAGGCAAGGTTATTGCTTATGCATAGAGACAGTTGAAGAGTTATGAGCAGAAACTATCTGATGCACGATCTGGAGCTTGCAGCAGTGGTGTTTGATGGATCTGTGTAAACAGATCCTGATTAAGTTTTGAATTACACAAAACCTATTAGTGTGTTTCAACAAATCTACTTAGTGTACAGATGCTAGATATCGAAGAAAATGTCATGAAGCAGAATCTGTCCAGTCGATGGTTTACAAGATAAAGTTCACAGCTGTTTTGGCTTATTATTTATACGGCAGCTGGATTAGCAATGGAGACGTCCAAAGTTGAGTCAGTTGTTCGTAATCAGGCGGAGGCCAATTTAGACCAACAGCTGTGATATTCGCTAAAGGCTGGAGAAAGGTTCGAAGAAGAAGATGAATAGTAGAAGTCTGGAACCAGTTGTGAAGAACAAACACCAGACGTTGATGTGAAGAGAGATCTGGAATCAGCAACGATGACGTCAGCATCGCTGATTGGAAGAAATCGAGAATCAGCAAACATGACGTCAGCATGTCTACTGGAGGAAGCTATGAGCAGCGATGATGACGTCAGCAGTGATGTCATCACAATCAGCAGTCGACTAGAAATGCAAGATCTGGATCAGCGATGATGACATCAGCAGTGACGTCATCACAATCAGCAGTGAGCTACAGTGAACCAGTCGATGGTATTTGAAGTTAGCGATAGCAAAACGATGTCGTTTGGATAAATGGATACGACAGCGTTTTCCCTTCGCGCTAAGATTCAGCAGATGCTCGTTGCGATGGAAATAACCAGCAGGTAGCTACAGTACTTCCAGACGTGAGCTACAGTAAACCAGTTGTTGATATGCATCCAGTCGCAAGCTACAGTGCATCCAGTCGCAGGCTATAGTGCTTTGCATATCCAGTCGACAGGAAATCCAGACGCAAAGAAGTTGAAGGAATTAACCAGTCGCAGCGGTAGAAGAGACAACAAGTAGCGAAGCAGTTGACGAAATATATTATGAAGATTTACTAAAGCTGGATGTCAACTACTGAGCTTATTTCAAATGTTGAAGACGACAAAAAGCCTGCAAAAGAAAGGACACAAAGGACAATCCCTGTCGGTACTTTAAAGAACACATTTGAACGGGAAGAATTTGTGTCCAACGGGAATATATATTTGAACAGAGGCTTATATACGAGCAGAACGCCATTCAAGAGGCAGAGCGGTTGAAATTATTGTTGCACAGAAAAGATAAAATCAAAAGGAGACAACAATCAAAGGGAAGATGAACCTGAAGCGAATCTGTCAACTATCATTCGTAGAGGAGCTTATTGCAGTTTACAGCTGAGCTAGAATCAGATTTTGTAGAAGCAAATTCCCTAGTGTGTGAGAAATAAATAAACAGAGAGTTGAGCGTTTCATTGTAAAAATCTCACACACAGAGATTCATTCACATTCATTAGTGAATGAATCTCAAATCCAATTCAATCAGTTCGCGTCCAAGCACGACGACGTTAAACTCTGTGTTTGTAGCCTTTCTCACAGAGGCGTTAAACAAGTGATTGTGTGAACAGCTGAGGGCTGGTAGAGTCTAGGAGTTCTCGCAGCTGCTGGTTGCGGGATCAGGTCTGTACATGATGTATAGATCAAATCTTCTAGTGGAACCTTCCGAGGAGGAAGAAGGGGAGACGTAGGACATTGAAGTCCGAATGTTCAAGAACCAGAGGTATTGCACCTCATCCTTATGATAAGCAGCGTGCAAAATTTTTAATTCTTGACAACAGCGCCTGCTATCTCTTTAAACCGGTCCTAACAAGTGGTATCAGAGCAGGTTGTTATTGAACGAGCACTCATTTTAAAACTCATGTGCTATGTTTTCAAAATATTTTTAACTGTTTTTGAGAAGCTTATATTATGAATGCCAGATGAAAATGATCTGTTTTAATATAGAACTGGTTTTCTCTTGATGAACTGTCACGGAATGCGCGAGTTCCGTGCGGATGCCAAGATTCTATTTTCGTTGTTCTGTAAGTTCACCTGAGTGAGGCACTCGGTGACAAGCACATGGGACGAAATAGGAGAATAAAAATCTGAGCTTTATCTGTCACATTTTCTTTCTGGTTCTTCATATGTGAGTGACTCAGTAGCACATTGTTATTTGAAACAATTTTTCGTATGCTCGGATAGCCTTTCAAACTTTCTGTTATGCGGAATTTCAGATGGTGCTTTATTTTTTAAAATAATTTGAGCTTATATTACAAAAGAAAGGGAGAGTTTTTTTTTATTAATCTCTCGACTGCATCTTATAAGCTAAAACAGAAGCACATTTCAGTTTTTCAAAATCAAATAGCTCATTCATACGGTTCTTCCTAAAATCTGTTTTGATTTCAAAATCAAAATATTCCTGCTGTCACATTGTTTTTGTTGTGACAGTGTAGGGAGAGTTTTGTTTTAAATTTCGGGAAGACCAGCTTTAGATCTCTTTTTGATTCCCACAAAAAGGGAGAGAATTGTTAGAACATGCATTTGTTATTTAAGATTTTGTGTAAATCAAAAAGGGAGAGATTGATGGATCTGTGTAAACAGATCCTGATTAAGTTTTGAATTACAAAAAACCTATTAGTGTGTTTCTAACAAATCTACTTAGTGTACAGATGCTAGATATCGAAGAAAAATGTCATATATCAGAATCTGTCCAGTCGATGGTTTACAAGATAAAGTTCACAGCTGTTTTGGCTTATTATTTAGACGGCAGCTGGATTAGCAATGGAGACGTCCAAAGTTGAGTCAGTTGTTCGTAATCAGGCGGAGGCCAATTTAGACCAGCAGCTGTGATATTCGCTAAAGGCTGGAGAAAGGTTCGAAGAAGATGAACAGTAGAAGTCTGGAACCAGTTGTGAAGGACAAAAACCAGACGTCGATGTGAAGAGAGATCTGGAATCAGCAACGATGACGTCAGCATCACTGATTGGAATAAATCGAGAATCAGCAAACATGACATCAGCATGTCTACTGGAGGAAGCTATGAGCAGCGATGATGACGTCAGCAGTGATGTCATCACAATCAGCAGTCGACTAGAAGCGCAAGATCTGGATCAGCGATGATGACATCAGCAGTGATGTCATCACAATCAGTAGTGAGCTACAGTAAACCAGTCGATGGTATTTGAAGTTAGCGATAGCAAAACGATGTCGTTTGGATAAATGGATACGACAGCGTTTTGCCTTTGCGCTAAGATTCAGCAGATGCTCTTTGCGATGGAAATAACCAGCAGGTAGCTACAGTACTTCCAGACGTTAGCTACAGTAAACCAGCTGTTGATATGCATCCAGTCGCAAGATGATGTACCAGTCGCAAGCTACAGTGCATCCAGTCGCAGGCTATAGTGCTTTGCATATCCAGTCGACAGGAAATCCAGACGCAAAGAAGTTGAAGGAATTAACCAGTCGCAGTAGTAGAAGAGACAACCAGTAGCGAAGCAGTTGACAAAATATATTATGAAGATTTACTAAAACTGGATGTCAACTGCTGAGCTTATTTCAAATGTTGAAGACGACAAAAATCCTGCAAAAGAAAGGACACAAAGGACAATCCCTGTCGGTACTTTAAAGAACACATTTGAACGGGCAGAATTTTTGTCCAACTGGAATATATATTTGAACAGAGGCTTATATACGAGCAGAACGCCATTGAAGAGGCAGAGCTGTTGAAATTCTTGTTGCATAGAAAATATAAAATCAAAAGGAGACAACAATTTAAGGGAAGATGAACCTGAAGCGAAGCTATCAACTATCATTCATAGAGGAGCTTATTGCAGTTGACAGCTGAGCTAGAATCAGCTTTTGTAGAAGCAACTTCCCTAGTGTGTGAGAAATAAAGAAACAGAGAGTTGAGCGTTTCATTGTAAAAATCTCACACACACAGAGATTCATTCACATTGTTTTGTGAATGAATCTCAAACCCAATTAAATCTGATTTCGTCCAAGCACGACGACGTTAAACTCTGTGTAATCTTCTAGTGGAACCTTCCGAGGTGGAAGAAGGGGAGACGTAGGACATTGAAGTCCGAACTTCCATAAACAAATCGATTGAGTATTGTATTCTGTTATTCATTCAGCACTTGCATATTTATTTAGCAAGCATAACAGATATCACACTAGCACATAGCAAACAGATTTGACATACTGATTTTAACAGAAATCTGTTTGCGCAAAGTTGTTTTAAAAATTGGGATTCATTTCCGGTGTTTTCCGCATGATTTTAATTGATACCAGATCTGTCTCCGGTGCTCTGTTTTTAGTGTTCAAGAACCAGAGGTATTGCACCTCATCCTTATGATAAGCAGCGCGCAAAATTTTTAATTCTTGACAACAGCGCCTGCTATCTCTTTAAATCGGTCCTAACAGTGTTTGCACTGAAGGTTTGGAGACACTACCTGTATGGCGAGAAGTGTCAGATTTTCACCAACCACAAGAGCCTCAAGTAATTCTTCACCCAGAAGGAGCTGAGATGAGGCAGCGCAGATGGCTAGAGTTGGTGAAGGACTACGATTGTGACAGTAGCTACCATCCGAGTAAAGCTAATGTGGTGGCAGACGCTTTGAGCCGGAAGGCTGCAGTAGTGGCATGGTTTTTCAGTTGAGAGGCCACTACAGGTTGAGATACAGATGTTTGGACTGGATTTCTATTCAGGAGGTTGTGCATCGAGTTTGGCAGCGCTCACAGTACAACCGACTCTTCGAGTGAGGATTAGAGATGGGCAGGCCTCTGATGAGCAATTACAGCAGTGGAGACAGCGGGATGAGGCCAGAGAACAAGGTCTGTATACAGTTGAGGATGGGATCGTTCGCTTAAGAGGCCGTATGTGGGTGCCGAGTTCTGGTCAGTTGAGAGCTGAGATCTTAGCAAAGACGCATGCATCGACGTACTCCATACACCCAGGGAGTACGAAGATGTACCAAGATTTGCAGACACTGTATTGCTGGCCGGGGATAAGAAGGATATTGGGAGATTCGTGTCTGAGTGCTTGACCTAACAGCACGTCAAGGCAGTGCATCAGCGACCGGCAGGGTTATTGCAGCCACTCCCTATACCCCAGTGGAAGTGGGAGCATATTACTATTGATTTTGTGGTTGGGTTACCAGGAGTCCCAGGGGATACACGGAGATATGGGTTATTGTGGAAAGACTCACCAAGTCAGCGCATTTCTTACTGGTGAAGACTACTTTTACCCTGACGCAGTACGCAGAGCTTTACATCAGAGAGGTTATCAGGCTGAGTGGCATACCAATCTCTATTGTGTCTGACAGAGACACCAGATTTACATCTGCGTTTTGGAGGAGTTTACATGCCGCCTTGGGGACTAGATTGGCGTTTAGCACGGAATTTCACCAGCAGAAGGATGGGCAGTCAGAGAGAGTCATCCGGATTCTGGAGGATTTACTACGAGCATGTGTTATTGATTTTTAGGGTACGTGGGACTCGAGGTTGCCTCTAGTTGAGTTCACGTACAATAAAAGGTTTCAGAAATTGATTGGGATGGCTCCATATGAGGCGCTGTATGGGAGGAAATGTAGATCTCCCGTGCATTGGGACGAGGTTGGAGAGAGGGTGTTGACTGGACCGGAGTTAGTGCAACTGACAACAGAGATCGTGACAAGGATTCGGGATCGGATGAGGACAGCCCAGAGTCGTCAGAAGAGATGTCGATCAGAGACGATGAGATCTGGAGTTAGCTGTTGGAGATCATGTGTTTGTGAGGATATCACCCATGCAGGGCGTGATGCGCTTTGGCCGGAGTGGAAAGCTCAACCCGAGGTTTATTGGGCCATTCGAGATTTTGAATAGGGTTGGTACTCTGGCGTATCGAGTAGCGTTACCACCCAGCTTGTCAGCAGTCCATAATGTTTTCCACATCTCGATGCTACGGAAGTATGTTTCGAATCCATCACATGTATTAGATTTTGAGCCACTCCAGTTAGCGCAAGACTTATCATTCGAGGAGCTACTAGTGCAGATTTTGGCTCGAGAGGAGCGCAGGCTGAGAGCGCGAGTATCCCGATGGTCAAGGTCCGGTGACAGAATCACTCAAAGGATGAGGCTACCTGGGAGACTGAGGCCGATATGCGGACGCGCTACCCGGAGATTTTTTGTACGTACTTAATTTCGGGGACGAAATTCCTTTAAGGGGGGAGAGTTGTAACGCATAGAAATTCCTGAATACGTAGAAATGAGTGCATGACTAGGAAAAAATAATTTTATATGATTACATGCCATTTTATGTGATTTATTTATGATTTTTTTTATGTTGCATGGTATGCATGTCATGTTTTCAGTTTGTTTGAGTTACGGACGCGTGGACGAGACTAGGGACGATCGAGATGAAAATAATTTAAGATTTTTAATTTCTTAGATTTTTAAGAATGAAATTTATTTTATTATTTTAAGCAGCAAATTTCTGAAAATTGGAGTTCTTATGATTATTTTGGAGGGGAACCCGTTTTTCGCCTATACGGGCTGTTTTAATGGATTTTAATTTGTTTTAAAATTTGAGGAAACCTTTATTTCGAAATTAGACATTTTTAAAACCAAGTTTAAAGTTTCTAATCAATATTTTAATTAGTGGTGGGGTAAGCTTGTAAAATTCCCTTTTATTTTCTTAATTAAGCATTAGGGGACATTTTACTCACCCTCATTATTTCAAACAAAAATTATTTTGCAAACCTAGCCTCCTCCACTCCATGATAGCCATCCCCCTCCTCTCATAGCAGCCCCTTCGAAAATTTCAAGGATTTTGGTGATTCAAAGGTGTTTCTGTCCCGATCTCGCTTCCTCTATGTTGGTAACTCGCAGATCTCATCTTTCTCCATGCCAGGCATGTAATTTCTCTTATTTTCTCAACATTTAAGCCATAATATTCTGTTTTTAATCAATGATTGCATGAATTGTATGTGATTTGAATTTATCTATGTTTATTGTTTGAGATCCATGCATATATCATGATTTTCAACACGTATTTGATCCATCTCTTGATGTGCTTCGATCATGGACGGTTCTTGAGGCTTGTGTTTGGTGCAAGGATGATACCAATAGTTATTCCATCATGTTAGGATCACGTAGGTCCAAATAGGAAGTGATTTGGTCAAGGAATGAATTAGTTATGAATTTTACGATCAGGACGTGTCCTAGCTTATCATCTGTGCGCGACAGTAGAGTTGTTGGGATCGGGTAAGTCACTCTATGTGGTCTGTGTGGCCAAGGTTGATTTCAGGAGATATCCCATTGATTTAGGGTCCCGTAGGTCCACACGGGAAGCGATTTGATCGAGGATGAATTAGTTATGAATTTTATGGCTAGCACGTGTCCTAGTTACAGTTTGCGTGCGGACAGTGGGTTTGAGGGCATCGTGTTGGTCATGTCCTGAATCATTTTTGAGTCTTATTTCTTCCGATGGCTATCGGGATGCGTTAGGGTGATGTTGATCGAAAACGAGAGTGATTTGGTTAAGAAATGGGTTTTTAATGATTTTTACCGTTTGTCGCTCAAAATGAGCCTCTTCGGGTCATTTTTGTGAAAATTGAGATTTCGAGTCTTAGGGGCTGCCAAAGTTCATGGATGACTTTATTTGATGTTTTAAGCATAGTTCAAGATGTTTTTCAGCATTTTTAGAATTTATTTGATTTATGATATTTTTGGCAATTTTTCATGATAAATTAATGCCTAGAAAATGATTTTTAGCATGTGATTTTTAAATTATCCTGGCTGGACCGGGTCGGCTAGTCGAGGATCAAATCAAAATGTTTTAAAGTTTTATCCAACTTATTTTAATCTGAACCGGTTATTTTAATTTAAAAAATGAAGGTCCAATTTTAAGGATTTTGGTCAAATCTTTTAAAGTAAAAGTTTTTAGTCAAACTTTTAATTTAATTGGACCTCATACTTTATTTTAGTTTTAAAATCAAACAATTAGTTCTTTTGAGTTTTTAACTTAGTCAAAATTGATCCTTGGATTTATTTTAAAGTCAAAATTTGGTCAATTTATTTTAAAGTCAAAATTGGTCAAGTTATTCTAAGTCAAAATTTATTTTGATATTAGTCAAAATTGCCCTTAAGATTTTAAAGTCAAAATTGGATTTTTAATTGATGTCAATTGGTCATGTGATTTATAATTAAGTCAAAATTCGGACTGTGTTAGGAATTTTAAAGGGAAATTCTTCTAAGTCATGGGCTAAGTCAATTTTAAAGCTAAGTCTAGAACTAGTGGGCCAGGCTCCTAAACCAGTCCTTGACCGAAGTAGAAAATGTATAAGCCCGTGAATGTATATTTAATTATATATGTAGTATTCTATGTACGTAAATGTTTTAAAGGAAAGGATTAAATATACATTGACGGGCTAAGCTTTTAAATTGCATGATTTTAAAAAATGCACGCATCATGAGATTCTATGAAAAGATCAGGCATGACATTTTTTTTTAAGATAAAACCCGAGGGATTGATGAGATGTGGCAAAGTTTAATAATGGGAGTCAACCGGGTAGCCGGGCCCGGGGATCCCCGGTTTTAATGTATGACTATGAGCCTATGGATCCATGCGATCACGACATGGTGAAATGGCATAGTAGGTGCTTGGGATCCCGAGGTAAGGTCGAGTGAACCGCACCGCCACGTACGTTGGTTACTTCGACTGATCGGTCACACGCCCGCTCGCATTCACTGATACGACTCATACGTTTTTCATGTTACGTTATGTCATGTCTTATGTACATTATATGTTATGATATGCTATGAAATGTACGAACAAGGTTTTAAGATCATCCATGCATGCATGTTTTAAAGTACGTTACTACAAGTATGTGCTTGCATGCGACTTTATGTATATCTACCTTGTTATTTTAAAAGATAGAGCATGTTGAGCCTCTAGGCTCACTAGGTTTAAATGGTGCAGGTGATGACCATGTTGCTTTCATGCCGACAGGTGGTGAGGACCTCTGAGCGCATGTCGCAGCAGTACACCGTGACCACTATGATGTCTCTATTTTGTTATGATACGCTTTTCAGATATTGATTTTTTGCATGTCATGTTACGTACTATTACTCAGTCTGATTTTTAAACGGTATGGAGGATTTAACATTTTAAGATATTTATTTTATTTACATTTTAAAGATGTGGTTTAGAAAACATTTTAAAAAGGAATGAGCTATACTTTTAGTTTATTTATTTCGTACACATTTCTAAAAAAAGTAAAAATTTCTAGAGTCTGTTTCGTTTCACTGCTACTTTTACTTAATCTGGTTTTTAAACAGTATGGATGATTTTATGTTCTAAAATATTCATTTATTTATATTTAAAGTAATTTTGAGGGAATGTTTTAAAGGGAACGATCCATACTTTTAAAGATTTTATTATTCCGATTATGTTTTAAAAAAAATTCTAGAGTACGGTTCGTTTCATTTGGTATCAGAGCGGTGGTTCTGGTCGGGTACTAGTCTGCTGCGTAGAGCTCGGAATTCGCACTACCAGTCTGTGAGTTTTATAGTTTTACGATTCATGTTTATTTTTGCATGTGACATGTTTTACTTCTGCATGAGTTTGCCTTAGAATTTTAAGATTTAGACGCTTAGTCATGCACTTAGATTTACGTGAGAAGATTTTGGTGTACCAGTACGCCTCCGAGATGCGACAGAAGCCACCAGAATGATGCTACGCCTCCTCCTCCTCCCCCACCTCCTCAGTTGACACCCTATGAGAGGGCTAGTGTGGATATTCTAGCCGGGATCACCAGACTTTTGGATCGTCAATCAGAGCGACACGGGAAGTCGCACGAGGAGGACGTCGCTGAGAGGTTCCACAAGCAGGAACCCAAGGATTTTTCAGGGACTAATGATCCAATTGTTGCTGAAGAGTGGATCCGATCATTGGAGACCATCTTTGCTTATATGGGTATCCCGGACGCTGACAAGGTCCGTTGTGCTATTTTCATGATGAAGGGAGATGCCGCTCTTTGGTGGGAGAGCGCGGTGGTTGGTCTGATACTAGAGAGCTTGACTTGGGAGAGATTCAAGATTGTCTTCTTTGAGAAGTATTTCACTGCTGATGCCCGAAGCCAGCTTCAGGGAGTTTATGAGTTTTCGTCAGGGAGACAAGTCTGTTGTTGAGTATGTGCGGCAGTTCGAGGGGGGTGTCACTTTGTGCCCTCGATCGCGCATGTGGAGAGTGAGAAGCTGAGGCAGTTTACTGATGGACTGTGACCAGACATCCGCCACGATGTCAATATGGCAGACGTGGCTACGTACATGGAAGCAGTGAACAGGGCGTACCGGTCTGAGAGGGGTCGGAAGGACATGAGGGATGACTTCCAGAGGAAGCGATAGTTACAGCAGCCCGTCAGGGGGCAGTGTTCTTAGCAGCTAGTCAAGAGACCATTTCAGGGGCCTCCTAAGGTCCCAACTCCTCAGGGGTCACAGCAGTAGAGACCTCAGGGCCAGCAGAGGCAGCAGCAGGGGGCCAGCGCCCCTAGACCTGGAGGGTACCCGATCTGCAAGGAGTGCAGTAAGCAGCATTCAGAAACTTGCATGGCTGGATCAGGCAGGTGTTATCACTGCATGGAGCTAGGTCATATTTCTAGGGATTGTCCTAAGAGGAGACAGGCTACGTATCATGTTTTTGTGATACAGGTAGAGGCTGCAGATCCGGACATGACATTACTCACAGGTATTCCATTTTAAATTCCCATCATTCCCGTGCTTTGTCATGTTGCTATCTGGGTGTTTTAGAACTGCATGCTAGGTAGAGCACTGCTAGGATATTCTATGCCTTAGTTACTGATTTGATATAAGTAAGAACTGTTAGATCTTCTAGGACTTTCCTTGAGAACTTAGACGGATAGGACTAGCCGACTTAGAAATGTCTTAGGCATCTAAACTGTTTTTTGGAAATCTAGTTTGACTGTAAGCGCGTGCCTGTGTGACGTTTCTGTTTCAGGCGAGATTTGGATGCTTGGTGTCACTACCCTTTAGCGAAGTGCTTTCACACAGAGAATGGTTATTTTTCCGGAGAGATTGGGAGTAGCTCTCGCCGTGATGGTTCCATCAGGAGAGGAGTTGACGACGACCAGCGTCGTGTAGGGATTGATGATGATGTTCCAGGATCATGCGGTCAGAGCAGGCTTGGTCGTTTTTCCGATGTCAGGATTCTCCCTC
Source organism: Dorcoceras hygrometricum (assembly GCA_001598015.1). NCBI lineage: Eukaryota > Viridiplantae > Streptophyta > Magnoliopsida > Lamiales > Gesneriaceae > Dorcoceras > Dorcoceras hygrometricum. The sequence continues at coordinate 602,605 of KV005019.1, forward strand.
ATCCTAGGTATGGATTGGTTGACGGAGTTTGGAGCGGTGATCGACTTACAGCGGAGGTCAGTGACTATCAGGCCGCCAGGACAGGAGACCTTCTTATTTGAGGCAGCGAGGAGATCGTGGAATCCCAGATTCATATTGTTTCTACAGGCCAGGCAGCTAGTTGAGCTCGTATTTCAGGCATTCTTGGCCAGTGTTACTGCTACATGAGGTTCCGCAGGTCCTTCACTGTCTGATGTGGAGGTATTCAGGGATTTTGCAGATGTATTCCCTGATGACGTTGTGGGTGTTCCACCGGAGAGAGAGGTGGAGTTTTTGATCGAGATGATGCCAGGACCGTGCCTATCTCTAAGGCACCATATCTTTGGCTCCTATCGACATGAAGGAGCTGAAGGAGCAGATCCAGGAGTTGCTCGACAAGGGATTCATACGCCCTAGATTTTCTCCATGTGCGCCAGTTCTGTTTGTGAAGAAGAAGGATGACAGCATGAGATTGTGCATAGACTACCGAGAGTTGAATCGTGTGACAGTGAAGAATATGTACCCACTCCCGAGGATAGAGGATCTATTTGATCAGTTGCAGGGAGCTTCGGTTTCTCGAAGATTTATTTGAGATCTGGCTACCACCAGTTGAGAGTTAGAGAGGAGGACGTGTCCAAGACTGCATTTCGGATACGTTACGACCACTATGAGTTTTTGGTGATGCCGTTTGGCCTAACGAGTGCCCCAGCGATTTTCATGGATCTGATGAATAGGGTATTCAGATAGTACTTAGAACAATTCATCATTGTTTCATCGACGACATCCTTGTCTATTCAAGGAGATTATAGGAGCATAGATAGCACGTTCAGACGGCTTTGCAGACGTTGAGAGAGCACAGGTTGTATGCCAAGTTCAGCAAGTGCAAGTTTTGGCTTGAGCAGGTGGCGTTTTGGGGCATATCGTTTCTAGAGATGTGATTTCAGTCGACCCATCGAAGGTGGAGGAAGTTCAGAACTGAGGGATTCCAAGGAATGCAGCATAGATTCGCAGTTTCTTGGGTTTATCAGGTTACTATCGCAAGTTCATCAAGGGCGAAGTATGTGTGGAGTCCTGAGTGTCAGAGGAGCTTCGATCAGCTGAAGGAGGCTCTCACTTCAGCACCAGTGTTAGCGATGCCAGCGGATCATGAGGAGTTTGTGGTTTAAACAGATGCTTCCCTGAGAGGGTTAGGTGCAGTTCTGATGCAGGGAGGCAAGGTTATCGCATATGCGTCGAGACAGCTGAAGAGTTATGAGCAGAACTATCCGACGCACGAATGGGAGCTTGCAGTAGTAGTGTTCACACTGAAGATTTCGATACACTACTTGTATGGTGAGAAGTGTCAGATCTTCACCGACCATAAGAGCCTCAAGTACTTCTTCATCCAGAAGGAGCTGAACATGAGGCAGCGCAGATGGCTAGAGTTGGTGAAGGACTATGATTGTAACATTAGCTACCATCCGGGTAAGGCTACTGTGGTGGCAGACGCTTTGAGCCGGAAGACAGCAGTAGTGGCATGTTTGTCAGTCGAGAGGCCATTACAGGCTGAGATACAGAGGTTTGGACTGGAGTTCTTTTTATGAGGTTGTGCACCGAGTTTAGCAGCACTTAGAGTTCAGCCGACTCTTTGAGAGCGGATTAGAGATGGGCAGGCCTCTGATGAGCAGTTGCAGCAGTGGATACAGCGAGATGAGGCCAGAGGACGATGCTTGTACACAGTTGAGGATGGGATCGTACGTTTCAGATGGCGCATGTGGGTGCCGAGTACTGGACAGTTGAGAGATGAGATCTTATCTGATAAGAAATTACAGCAGTGGAGACAGTGGGATGAGGCCAGAGAACAAGGTCTGTATACAGTTGTGGATGGGATCGTTCGCTTAAGAGGCCGTATGTGGGTGCCGAGTTCTGGTCAGTTGAGAGCTGAGATCTTAGCAAAGACGCATGCATCGACGTACTCCATACACCCAGGGAGTACGAAGATGTACCAAGATTTGCAGACACTGTATTGCTGGCCGGGGATAAGAAGGATATTGGGAGATTCGTGTCTGAGTGCTTGACCTAACAGCACGTCAAGGCAGTGCATCAGCGACCGGCAGGGTTATTGCAGCCACTCCCTATACCCCAGTGGAAGTGGGAGCATATTACTATTGATTTTGTGGTGGGGTTACCCAGGAGTCCCAGGGGATACACGGAGATATGGGTGATTGTGGACAGACTCACCAAGTCAGCGCATTTCTTACTGGTGAAGACTACTTTTACCCTGACGCAGTACGCAGAGCTTTACATCAGAGAGGTTATCAGGCTGAGTGGCATACCAATCTCTATTGTGTCTGACAGAGACACCAGATTTACATCTGCGTTTTGGAGGAGTTTACATGCCGCCTTGGGGACTAGATTGGCGTTTAGCACGGAATTTCACCCGCAGAAGGATGGGCAGTCAGAGAGAGTCATCCAGATTCTGGAGGATTTACTACGAGCATGTGTTATTGATTTTTAGGGTACGTGGGACTCGAGGTTGCCTCTAGTAGAGTTCACGTACAATAAAAGGTTTCAGAAATTGATTGGGATGGCTCCATATGAGGCGCTGTATGGGAGGAAATGTAGATCTCCCGTGCATTGGGACGAGGTTGGAGAGAGGGTGTTGACTGGACCGGAGTTAGTGCAACTGACAACAGAGATCGTGACAAGGATTCGGGATCGGATGAGGACAGCCCAGAGTCGTCAGAAGAGATGTCGATCAGAGACGATGAGATCTGGAGTTAGCTGTTGGAGATCATGTGTTTGTGAGGATATCACCCATGCAGGGCGTGATGCGCTTTGGCCGGAGGGGCAAGCTCAGCTCGAGTTTATTGGGCCATTCGAGATTTTGGAGAGGGTTGGTCCTCTGGCGTATCGAGTAGAATTGCCACCCAGTTTGTCAGCGGTCCATAATGTTTTCCACATCTCGATGCTGCGGAGGTATGTTCCGAACCCAACGCATGTGTTGGATTTTGAGCCGCTCCAGTTAGCACCAGATTTATCTTTTGAGGAGCGTCCAGTACAGACTTTAGCACAAGAGGAGCGCAGGCTGAGAGCGCGGAGTATTCCGATGGTCAAAGTACGGTGGCAGAATCACTCAGAGGATGATGCTACCTGGGAGACTGAGGCCGATATGCGGACGCGCTACCCTGAGCTATTTGGTACGTACTTAATTTCGGGGACGAAATTCCTTTAAGGGGGGAGAGTTGTAACGCATAGAAATTCCTGAATACGTAGAAATGAGTGCATGACTAGGAAAAAATAATTTTATATGATTACATGCCATTTTATGTGATTTATTTATGATTTTTTTATGTTGCATGGTATGCATGTCATGTTTTCAGTTTGTTTGAGTTACGGACGCGTGGACGAGACTAGGGACGATCGAGATGAAAATAATTTAAGATTTTTAATTTCTTAGATTTTTAAGAATGAAATTTATTATATTATTTTAAGCAGCAAATTTCTGAAAATTGGAGTTCTTATGATTATTTTGGAGGGGAACCCGTTTTTCGCCTATACGGGCTGTTTTAATGGATTTTAATGTGTTTTAAAATTTGAGGAAACCTTTATTCGAAATTAGACATTTTTAAAACCAAGTTTAAAGTTTCTAATCAATATTTTAATTAGTGGTGGGGTAAGCTTGTAAAATTCCCTTTTATTTTCTTAATTAAGCATTAGGGGACATTTTACTCACCCTCATTATTTCAAACACAAATTATTTTGCAAACCTAGCCTCCTCCACTCCATGATAGCCATCCCCCTCCTCTCATAGCAGCCCCTTCGAAAATTTCAAGGATTTTGGTGATTCAAAGGTGTTTCTGTCCCGATCTCGCGTCCTCTATGTTGGTAACTCGCAGATCTCATCTTTCTCCATGCCAGGCATGTAATTTCTCTTATTTTCTCATCATTTAAGCCATAATATTATGTTTTTAATCAATGATTGCATGAATTGTATGTGATTTGAATTTATCTATGTTTATTGTTTGAGATCCATGCATATATCATGATTTTCAACACGTATTTGATCCATCTCTTGATGTGCTTCGGTCATGAACGGTTCTTGAGGCTTGGGTTTGGTGCAAGGATGATACCAATAGTTAGTCCATCATGTTAGGATCACGTAGGTCCAAATAGGAAGTGATTTGGTCAAGGAATAAATTAGTTATGAATTTTACGATCAGCACGTGTCCTAGCTTATCGTCTGTGCGCGACAGTAGAGTTGTTGGGATCGGGTAAGTCTCTCTATGTGGTCTGTGTGGCCAAGGTTGATTTCAGGAGATATCCCATTGATTTAGGGTCCTGTAGGTCCACACGGGAAGCAATTTGATCGAGGATGAATTAGTTATGAATTTTATGGCTAGCACGTGTCCTAGTTACAGTTTGCGTGCGGACAGTGGGTTTGAGGGCATCGTGTTGGTCATGTCCTGAATCATTTTTGAGTCTTATTTCTTCCGATGGCTATCGGGATGCGTTAGGGTGATGTTGATCGAAAACGAGAGTGATTTGGTTAAGAAATGGGTTTTTAATGATTTTTACCGTTTGTCGCTCAAAATGAGCCTCGTCGGGTCATTTTTGTGAAAATTGAGATTTCGAGTCTTAGGGGCTGCCAAAGTTCATGGATGACTTTATTTGATGTTTTAAGCATAGTTCAAGATGTTTTTCAGCATTTTTAGAATTTATTTGATTTATGATATTTTTGGCAATTTTTCATGATAAATTAATGCCTAGAAAATGATTTTTAGCATGTGATTTTTAAATTATCCTGGCTGGACCGGGTCGGCTAGTCGAGGATCAAATCAAAATGTTTTAAAGTTTTATCCAACTTATTTTAATCTGAACCGGTTATTTTAATTTAAAAAATGAAGGTCCAATTTTAAGGATTTTGGTCAAATCTTTTAAAGTAAAAGTTTTTAGTCAAGCTTTTAATTTAATTGGACCTCATACTTTATTTTAGTTTTAAAATCAAACAATTAGTTCTTTTGAGTTTTTAACTTAGTCAAAATTGATCCTTGGATTTATTTTAAAGTCAAAATTTGGTCAATTTATTTTAAAGTCAAAATTGGTCAAGTTATTCTAAGTCAAAATTTATTTTGATATTAGTCAAAATTGGTCTTAAGATTTTAAAGTCAAAATTGGATTTTTAATTGATGTCAATTGGTCAGGTGATTTATAATTAAGTCAAAATTTGGACTGTTTTAGGAATTTTAAAGGGGAATTCTTCTAAGTCATGGGCTAAGTCAATTTTAAAGCTAAGTCTAGAACTAGTGGGCCAGGCTCCTAAACCAGTCATTGACCGAAGTAGAAAATGTATAAGCCCGTGAATGTATATTTAATTATATATGTAGTATTCTATGTACGTAAATGTTTTAAAGGAAAGGATTAAATATACATTGACGGGCTAAGCTTTTAAATTGCATGATTTTAAAAAATGCACGCATCATGAGATTCTATGAAAAGATCAGGCATGACATTTTTTTTTTAAGATAAAACCCGAGGGATTGATGAGATGTGGCAAAGTTTAATAATGGGAGTCAACCGGGTAGCGGGGCCCGGGGATCCCCGGTTTTAATGTATGATTATGAGCCTATGGATCCATGCGATCACGACATGGTGAAGTGGCATAGTAGGTGCTTGGGATCCCGAGGTAAGGTCGAGTGAACCGCACCGCCACGTACGTTGGTTACTTCGACTGATCGGTCACACGCCCGCTCGCATTCACTGATACGACTCATACGTTTTTCATGTTACGTTATGTCATGTCTTATGTACATTATATGTTATGATATGCTATGAAATGTACGAACAAGGTTTTAAGATTATCCATGCATGCATGTTTTAAAGTACGTTACTACAAGTATGTGCTTGCATGCGACTTTATATATATCTACCTTGTTATTTTAAAAGATAGAGCATGCTGAGCCTCTAGGCTCACTAGGTTTAAATGGTGCAGGTGATGACCATGTTGCTTTCATGCCGACAGGTGGTGAGGACCTCTGAGCGCCTGTCGCAGCAGTACACCGTGACCACTATGATGTCTCTATTTTGTTATGATACGCTTTTCAGATATTGATTTTTTGCATGTCATGTTACGTACTATTACTCAGTCTGATTTTTAAACGGTATGGAGGATTTAACATTTTAAGATATTTATTTTATTTACGTTTTAAAGATGTGGTTTAGAAAACATTTTAAAAAGGAATGAGCTATACTTTTAGTTTATTTATTTCGTACACATTTCTAAAAAAAGTAAAAATTTCTAGAGTCTGTTTCGTTTCACTGCTACTTTTACTTAATCTGGTTTTTAAACAGTATGGATGATTTTATGTTCTAAAATATTCATTTATTTATATTTAAAGTAATTTTGAGGGAATGTTTTAAAGGGAACGATCCATACTTTTAAAGATTTTATTATTCCGATTATGTTTTAAAAAAAATTCTAGAGTACGGTTCGTTTCATTTGGTATCAGAGCGGTGGTTCTGGTCGGGTACTAGTCTGCTGCGTAGAGCTCGGAATTCGCACTACCAGTCTGTGAGTTTTATAGTTTTACGATTCATGTTTATTTTTGCATGTGACATGTTTTACTTCTGCATGAGTTTGCCTTAGAATTTTAAGATTTAGACGCTTAGTCATGCACTTAGATTTACGTGAGAAGATTTTGGTGTACCAGTACGCCTCCGAGATGCGACAGAAGCCACCAGAATGATGCTACGCCTCCTCCTCCTCCCCCACCTCCTCAGTTGACACCCTATGAGAGGGCTAGTGTGGATATTCTAGCCGGGATCACCAGACTTTTGGATCGTCAATCAGAGCGACACGGGAAGTCGCACGAGGAGGACGTCGCTGAGAGGTTCCACAAGCAGGAACCCAAGGATTTTTCAGGGACTAATGATCCAATTGTTGCTGAAGAGTGGATCCGATCATTGGAGACCATCTTTGCTTATATGGGTATCCCGGACGCTGACAAGGTCCGTTGTGCTATTTTCATGATGAAGGGAGATGCCGCTCTTTGGTGGGAGAGCGCGGTGGTTGGTCTGATACTAGAGAGCTTGACTTGGGAGAGATTCAAGATTGTCTTCTTTGAGAAGTATTTCACTGCTGATGCCCGAAGCCAGCTTCAGGGAGTTTATGAGTTTTCGTCAGGGAGACAAGTCTGTTGTTGAGTATGTGCGGCAGTTCGAGGGGGGTGTCACTTTGTGCCCTCGATCGCGCATGTGGAGAGTGAGAAGCTGAGGCAGTTTACTGATGGACTGTGACCAGACATCCGCCACGATGTCAATATGGCAGACGTGGCTACGTACATGGAAGCAGTGAACAGGGCGTACCGGTCTGAGAGGGGTCGGAAGGACATGAGGGATGACTTCCAGAGGAAGCGATAGTTACAGCAGCCCGTCAGGGGGCAGTGTTCTTAGCAGCTAGTCAAGAGACCATTTCAGGGGCCTCCTAAGGTCCCAACTCCTCAGGGGTCACAGCAGTAGAGACCTCAGGGCCAGCAGAGGCAGCAGCAGGGGGCCAGCGCCCCTAGACCTGGAGGGTACCCGATCTGCAAGGAGTGCAGTAAGCAGCATTCAGAAACTTGCATGGCTGGATCAGGCAGGTGCTATCACTGCATGGAGCTAGGGCATATTTCTAGGGATTGTCCTAAGAGGAGACAGGCTACGTATCATGTTTTTGTGATGCAGGCAGAGGCTGCAGATCCGGACATGACATTACTCACAGGTATTCCATTTTAAATTCCCATCATTCCCGTGCTTTGTCATGTTGCTATCTGGGTGTTTTAGAACTGCATGCTAAGTAGAGCACTGCTAGGATATTCTATGCCTTAGTTACTGATTTGATATAAGTAAGAACTGTTAGATCATCTATGACTTGCCTTGAGAACTTAGACGGATAGGACTAGCCGACTTAGAAATGTCTTAGTCATCTAAACTGTTTTTTGGAAATCTAGTTTGACTGTAAGTGCGTGCCTGTGTGACGTTTCTGTTTCAGGCGAGATTCGGATGCTTGGTGTCACTACCCTTTAGCGAAGTGCGTTCACACAGAGAATGGTTATTTTTCCGGAGAGATTTGGAGTAGCTCTCGCCGTGATGGTTCCATCAGGAGAGGAGTTGACGACGACCAGCGTCGTGTAGGGATTGATGATGATGTTCCAGGATCATGCGGTCAGAGCAGGCTTGGTCGTTTTTCCGATGTCAGGATTCAACCTCATCCTAGGTATGGATTGGTTGACGGAGTTTGGAGCGGTGATCGACTTACAGCGGAGGTCAGTGACTATCAGGCCACCAGGACAGGAGACCTTCTTATTTGAGGCAGCGAGGAGATCGTGGAATCCCAGATTCATATTGTTTCTACTGTTAGAGTAGATGCCCAACTAGCCAACTTGTGGCATGTGGGTTTTCATTGACTCTTGTACAAACGATCTTTATATGTGATATTCGCATTCTTATATATGGCATTCTTTACTTTCATTATGTGTGTAATGATTTACGAATTGTGTTGAGTAAACGACCTAGATTACACTAAAGCGTATGTTAGATGTGATAGTGGGTATGACGGCTATCATGAAACACATCTAATAGTACGCTGTGTATTCTGAACATGTTCCTAGTCGATTGGTGAAGATACAACCAGTAGCGAAGCAGTTTACAGTATGAAGAATTACTAAAGCTGGATGTCAACTGCTGAGATTATTTAAAATTGCTGAAGACGACAAAACCTGCAAAAGAAAGGACACAAAGGACAATCCCTGTCGGTACTTTAAAGAACACATTTGAACGGGAAGAATTTATGTCCAACGGATTTAATTTGAACAGAGGCCTTATATACGAGATGAACGCCATTGAAGAGGTGCTGCTGTTGCAGAATTGTTGTTGCACAGAAAAGAAAAATCAAAAGGAGACGACAATCAAAGGGAAAATGAACCTGAAGCGAAGCTGTCAACTATCATTCGTAGAGGATCTTATTGCAGTTGACAGCTGAGCTAGAATCAGCTTTTGTAGAAGCAACTTCCCTAGTGTGTGAGAAATAAAGAAACAGAGAGTTGAGCGTTTCATTGTAAAAATCTCACACACACAGAGATTCATTCACATTCATTAGTGAATGAATCTCAAATCCAATTCAATCAGTTCGCGTCCAAGCACGACGACGTTAAACTCTGTGTATGTAGTCTTTGAACAGAGACGTTAAACAAGTTCTGAGTGAACAGTCAAGGGCTGGTAGAGTCTAGGAGTTCTCGCAGCTTCTGGTTGCGGGATCGGGTCTGTACACGATGTATAGATCAAATCTTCTAGTGGAACCTTCCGAGGTGGAAGAATGGGAGACGTAGGACATTGAAGTCCGAACTTCCATAAACAAATCGATTGAGTATTGTATTCTGTTATTCATTCAGCACTTGAATTTATTTATCACACATAACAGAGGTCACACTAGCACATAGCGAACAGATTTCACATGCTGATTTTACAGAAATCTGTTTGCGCAAAGTTGTTTTAAAATATTAGGATTCAGTTCTGGTGTTTTCCGCATGATTTTAATTCATACCAGATCTGTCTCCGGTGCTCTATTTTTAAAGTTCAAGAACCAGAGGTATTGCACCTCCTTTAATAGCAGCGCAAAAAAATTTTTAATCTTTCAAAGCAGCGCTGCTAAGTCTTAAATCAGTCCTAACAAGTGGTATCAGAGCAGGTTGTTCTTGAACGAGCACTCATTTTAAAACTCATGTGCTATGTTTTAAAAAAAAATTTCAATGTTTTGAGAAGCTTATTTTATTAAGGCAAGATGAAAATTAATTTGTTTTAATATAGAACTGGTTTTCTGTTGATGAACTATCACGGAATGCGCGAGTTCCGTGCGGATGCCAACAGCAGTGGATACAGCGAGATGAGGCCAGAGGACGATGCTTGTACACAGTTGAGGATGGGATCGTACGTTTCAGATGGCGCATGTGGGTGCCGAGTACTGGACAGTTGAGAGATGAGATCTTATCTGATAAGAAATTACAGCAGTGGAGACAGTGGGATGAGGCCAGAGAACAAGGTCTGTATACAGTTGAGGATGGGATCGTTCGCTTAAGAGGCCGTATGTGGGTGCCGAGTTCTGGTCAGTTGAGAGCTGAGATCTTAGCAAAGACGCATGCATCGACGTACTCCATACACCCAGGGAGTACGAAGATGTACCAAGATTTGCAGACACTGTATTGCTGGCCGGGGATGAAGAAGGATATTGGGAGATTCGTGTCTGAGTGCTTGACCTAACAGCACGTCAAGGCAGTGCATCAGCGACCGGCAGGGTTATTGCAGCCACTCCCTATACCCCAGTGGAAGTGGGAGCATATTACTATTGATTTTGTGGTTGGGTTACCAGGAGTCCCAGGGGATACACGGAGATATGGGTTATTGTGGAAAGACTCACCAAGTCAGCGCATTTCTTACTGGTGAAGACTACTTTTACCCTGACGCAGTACGCAGAGCTTTACATCAGAGAGGTTATCAGGCTGAGTGGCATACCAATCTCTATTGTGTCTGACAGAGACACCAGATTTACATCTGCGTTTTGGAGGAGTTTACATGCCGCCTTGGGGACTAGATTGGCGTTTAGCACGGAATTTCACCCGCAGAAGGATGGGCAGTCAGAGAGAGTCATCCGGATTCTGGAGGATTTACTACGAGCATGTGTTATTGATTTTTAGGGTACGTGGGACTCGAGGTTGCCTCTAGTTGAGTTCACGTACAATAAAAGGTTTCAGAAATTGATTGGGATGGCTCCATATGAGGCGCTGTATGGGAGGAAATGTAGATCTCCCGTGCATTGGGACGAGGTTGGAGAGAGGGTGTTGACTGGACCGGAGTTAGTGCAGCTGACAACGGAGATCGTGACAAGGATTCAGGATCGGATGAGGACAGCCCAGAGTCGTCAGAAGAGATGTCGATCAGAGACGATGAGATCTGGAGTTAGCTGTTGGAGATCATGTGTTTGTGAGGATATCACCCATGCAGGGCGTGATGCGCTTTGGCCGGAGTGGAAAGCTCAACCCGAGGTTTATTGGGCCATTCGAGATTTTGAATAGGGTTGGTACTCTGGCGTATCGAGTAGCGTTACCACCCAGCTTGTCAGCAGTCCATAATGTTTTCCACATCTCGATGCTACGGAAGTATGTTTCGAATCCATCACATGTATTAGATTTTGAGCCGCTCCAGTTAGCGCAAGACTTATCATTCGAGGAGCTACCAGTGCAGATTTTGGCTCGAGAGGAGCGCAGGCTGAGAGCGCGAGTATCCCGATGGTCAAGGTCCGGTGACAGAATCACTCAAAGGATGAGGCTACCTGGGAGACTGAGGCCGATATGCGGACGCGCTACCCGGAGATTTTTTGTACGTACTTAATTTCGGGGACGAAATTCCTTTAAGGGGGGAGAGTTGTAACGCATAGAAATTCCTGAATACGTAGAAATGAGTGCATGACTAGGAAAAAATAATTTTATATGATTACATGCCATTTTATGTGATTTATTTATGATTTTTTTTATGTTGCATGGTATGCATGTCATGTTTTCAGTTTGTTTGAGTTACGGACGCGTGGACGAGACTAGGGACGATCGAGATGAAAATAATTTAAGATTTTTAATTTCTTAGATTTTTAAGAATGAAATTTATTTTATTATTTTAAGCAGCAAATTTCTGAAAATTGGAGTTCTTATGATTATTTTGGAGGGGAACCCGTTTTTCGCCTATACGGGCTGTTTTAATGGATTTTAATTTGTTTTAAAATTTGAGGAAACCTTTATTTCGAAATTAGACATTTTTAAAACCAAGTTTAAAGTTTCTAATCAATATTTTAATTAGTGGTGGGGTAAGCTTGTAAAATTCCCTTTTATTTTCTTAATTAAGCATTAGGGGTCATTATTGTCATCACCATTCTTTTCAAACAAAAACTTTTGCAAACCTAGCCTCCACTCTCCCAACATAGCCGTTCCCTCCCCCTATCTCACAGCCCCATCGAATATTCTTCATGTTTTGGTGATTCAAAGACGGTCTTGTCCCGATCTCGCGTCCTACACGTCGGTAACTCGCAGATCTTCTTTTTCTCCAACAAAGGCATGTTATATCTCTCCTTTTCTCATCATTTAAATCATAGTAACTCATTTTTTAAAAGAATGTGCATGATTTGTATGTGTTTTTATTAGGTTTAAGGTTTGAGATCCATGCATGTATCATGTTTTTCAACCCGTGTTTGATTCAGTCTTGATATGCTTCGATCATGGGCGGTTCATGGGCTAGGATTTGGTCCAAGGATGGTCCAGGTAGTTAGTCCATCGAGTTAGAATCACGTACTCTATGTGGTCTGTGTGGCCAAGGTTGATTTCAGGAGATATCCCATTGATTTAGGGTCCCGTAGGTCCACACGGGAAGCGATTTGATCGAGGATGAATTAGTTATGAATTTTATGGCTAGCATGTGTCTAGTTACAGTTTGCGTGCGGACAGTGGGTTTGAGGGCATCGTGTTGGTCATTTCCTGAATAATTTTTGAGTCTTATTTCTTCTGATGGCTATCGGGATGCGTTAGGGTGATGTTGATCGAAAACGAGAGTGATTTGGTTAAGAAATGGGTTTTTAATGATTTTTACCGTTTGTCGCTCAAAATGAGCCTCGTCGGGTCATTTTTGTGAAAATTGAGATTTCGAGTCTTAGGGGCTGCCAAAGTTCATGGATGACTTTATTTGATGTTTTAAGCATAGTTCAAGATGTTTTTCAGCATTTTTAGAATTTATTTGATTTATGAGATTTTTGGCAATTTTTCATGATAAATTAATGCCTAGAAAATGATTTTTAGCATGTGATTTTTAAATTATCCTGGCTGGACCGGGTCGGTTAGTCGAGGATCAAATCAAAATGTTTTAAAGTTTTATCCAACTTATTTTAATTCTGAACTGGTTATTTTAATTTTAAAAATGAAGGTCCAATTTTAAGGATTTTGGTCAAATCTTTTAAAGTAAAAGTTTTTAGTCAAACTTTTAATTTAATTGGACCTCATACTTTATTTTAGTTTTAAAATCAAACAATTAGTTCTTTTGAGTTTTTAACTTAGTCAAAATTGATCCTTGGATTTATTTTAAAGTCAAAATTTGGTCAATTTATTTTAAAGTCAAAATTGGTCAAGTTATTCTAAGTCAAAATTTATTTTGATATTAGTCAAAATTGGTCTTAAGATTTTAAAGTCAAAATTGGATTTTTAATTGATGTCAATTGGTCATGTGATTTATAATTAAGTCAAAATTCGGACTGTGTTAGGAATTTTAAAGGGAAATTCTTCTAAGTCATGGGCTAAGTCAATTTTAAAGCTAAGTCTAGAACTAGTGGGCCAGGCTCCTAAACCAGTCCTTGACCGAAGTAGAAAATGTATAAGCCCGTGAATGTATATTTAATTATATATGTAGTATTCTATGTACGTAAATGTTTTAAAGGAAAGGATTAAATATACATTGACGGGCTAAGCTTTTAAATTGCATGATTTTAAAAAATGCACGCATCATGAGATTCTATGAAAAGATCAGGCATGACATTTTTTTTTAAGATAAAACCCGAGGGATTGATGAGATGTGGCAAAGTTTAATAATGGGAGTCAACCGGGTAGCGGGGCCCGGGGATCCCCGGTTTTAATGTATGATTATGAGCCTATGGATCCATGCGATCACGACATGGTGAAGTGGCATAGTAGGTGCTTGGGATCCCGAGGTAAGGTCGAGTGAACCGCACCGCCACGTACGTTGGTTACTTCGACTGATCGGTCACACGCCCGCTCGCATTCACTGATACGACTCATACGTTTTTCATGTTACGTTATGTCATGTCTTATGTACATTATATGTTATGATATGCTATGAAATGTACGAACAAGGTTTTAAGATTATCCATGCATGCATGTTTTAAAGTACGTTACTACAAGTATGTGCTTGCATGCGACTTTATATATATCTACCTTGTTATTTTAAAAGATAGAGCATGTTGAGCCTCTAGGCTCACTAGGTTTAAATGGTGCAGGTGATGACCATGTTGCTTTCATGCCGACAGGTGGTGAGGACCTCTGAGCGCCTGTCGCAGCAGTACACCGTGACCACTATGATGTCTCTATTTTGTTATGATACGCTTTTCAGATATTGATTTTTTGCATGTCATGTTACGTACTATTACTCAGTCTGATTTTTAAACGGTATGGAGGATTTAACATTTTAAGATATTTATTTTATTTACGTTTTAAAGATGTGGTTTAGAAAACATTTTAAAAAGGAATGAGCTATACTTTTAGTTTATTTATTTCGTACACATTTCTAAAAAAGTAAAAATTTCTAGAGTTTGTTTCGTTTCACTGCTACTTTTACTTAATCTGGTTTTTAAACAGTATGGATGATTTTATGTTCTAAAATATTCATTTATTTATATTTAAAGTAATTTTGAGGGAATGTTTTTAAAGGGAACGATCCATACTTTTAAAGATTTTATTATTCCGATTATGTTTTAAAAAAAATTCTAGAGTACGGTTCGTTTCATTTGGTATCAGAGCGGTGGTTCTGGTCGGGTACTAGTCTGCTGCGTAGAGCTCGGAATTCGCACTACCAGTCTGTGAGTTTTATAGTTTCACGATTCATGTTTATTTTTGCATGTGACATGTTTTACTTCTGCATGAGTTTGCCTTAGAATTTTAAGATTTAGACGCTTAGTCATGCACTTAGATTTACGTGAGAAGATTTTGGTGTACCAGTACGCCTCCGAGATGCGACAGAAGCCACCAGAATGATGCTACGCCTCCTCCTCCTCCCCCACCTCCTCAGTTGACACCCTATGAGAGGGCTAGTGTGGATATTCTAGCCGGGATCACCAGACTTTTGGATCGTCAATCAGAGCAACGCGGGAAGTCGCACGAGGAGGACGTCGCTGAGAGGTTCCACAAGCAGGAACCCAAGGAGTTTTCAGGGACTAATGATCCAATTGTTGCTGAAGAGTGGATCCGATCATTGGAGACCATCTTTGCTTATATGGGTATCCCGGACGCTGAAAAGGTCCGTTGTGCTATTTTCATGATGAAGGGAGATGCCGCTCTTTGGTGGGAGAGCGCGGTGGTTGGTCTGATACTAGAGAGCTTGACTTGGGAGAGATTCAAGATTGTCTTCTTTGAGAAGTATTTCACTGCTGATGCCCGAAGCCAGCTTCAGGGAGTTTATGAGTTTTCGTCAGGGAGACAAGTCTGTTGTTGAGTATGTGCGGCAGTTCGAGGGGGGTGTCACTTTGTGCCCTCGATCGCGCATGTGGAGAGTGAGAAGCTGAGGCAGTTTACTGATGGACTGTGACCAGACATCCGCCACGATGTCAATATGGCAGACGTGGCTACGTACATGGAAGCAGTGAACAGGGCGTACCGGTCTGAGAGGGGTCGGAAGGACATGAGGGATGACTTCCAGAGGAAGCGATAGTTACAGCAGCCCGTCAGGGGGCAGTGTTCTTAGCAGCTAGTCAAGAGACCATTTCAGGGGCCTCCTAAGGTCCCAACTCCTCAGGGGTCACAGCAGTAGAGACCTCAGGGCCAGCAGAGGCAGCAGCAGGGGGCCAGCGCCCCTAGACCTGGAGGGTACCCGATCTGCAAGGAGTGCAGTAAGCAGCATTCAGAAACTTGCATGGCTGGATCAGGCAGGTGCTATCACTGCATGGAGCTAGGGCATATTTCTAGGGATTGTCCTAAGAGGAGACAGGCTACGTATCATGTTTTTGTGATGCAGGCAGAGGCTGCAGATCCGGACATGACATTACTCACAGGTATTCCATTTTAAATTCCCATCATTCCCGTGCTTTGTCATGTTGCTATCTGGGTGTTTTAGAACTGCATGCTAAGTAGAGCACTGCTAGGATATTCTATGCCTTAGTTACTGATTTGATATAAGTAAGAACTGTTAGATCGATGATGATGTTCCAGGATCAAGCGGTCAGAGCAGGCTTGGTCGTTTTTCCGATGTCAGGATTCTCCCTCATCCTAGGTATGGATTGGTTGACGGAGTTTGGAGCGGTGATCGACTTACAGCGGAGGTCAGTGACTATCAGGCCGCCAGGACAGGAGACCTTCTTATTTGAGGCAGCGAGGAGATCGTGGAATCCCAGATTCATATTGTATCTACAGGCCAGGAAGCTAGTTGAGCTCGTATTTCAGGCATTCTTGGCCAGTGTTACTGCTACATGAGGTTCCGCAGGTCCTTCACTGTCTGATGTGGAGGTATTCAGGGATTTTGCAGATTTATTCCCTGATGACGTTGTGGGTGTTCCACCGGAGAGAGAGGTGGAGTT
Organism: Dorcoceras hygrometricum; assembly: GCA_001598015.1. Classification (NCBI taxonomy): domain Eukaryota; kingdom Viridiplantae; phylum Streptophyta; class Magnoliopsida; order Lamiales; family Gesneriaceae; genus Dorcoceras; species Dorcoceras hygrometricum. Next base: position 618,968 of record KV005019.1, read on the forward strand.
TTTGATCGAGCTGATGCCAGGTACCGTGCCTATCTCTAAGGCACCATATCGTTTGGCTCCTATCGAGATGAAGGAGCTAAAGGAGTAGATCCAGGAGTTGCTCGACAAGGGATTCATACGCCCTAGCTTTTCTCCATGTGCGCCAGTTCTGTTTGTGAAGAAGAAGGATGACAGCATGAGATTGTGCATAGACTACCGAGAGTTGAATCGTGTGACAGTGAAGAATATGTACCCACTCCCGAGGATAGAGGATCTATTTGATCAGTTGCAGGGAGCTTCGGTTTCTCGAAGATTTATTTGAGATCTGGCTACCACCAGTTGAGAGTTAGAGAGGAGGACGTGTCCAAGACTGCATTTCGGATACGTTACGACCACTATGAGTTTTTGGTGATGCCGTTTGGCCTGACGAGTGCCCCAGCGATTTTCATGGATCTGATGAATAGGGTATTCGGATAGTACTTAGAACAATTCATCATTGTTTCATCGACGACATCCTTGTCTATTCAAGGATATTATAGGAGCATAGACAGCACGTTCAGACGGCTTTGCAGACGTTGAGAGAGCACAGGTTGTATGCCAAGTTCAGCAAGTGCAAGTTTTGGCTTGAGCAGGTGGCGTTTTTGGGCATATCGTTTCTAGAGATGTGATTTCAGTCGACCCATCGAAGGTGGAGGAAGTTCAGAACTGAGGGATTCCAAGGAATGCAGCATAGATTCGCAGTTTTTTGGGTTTATCAGGTTACTATCGCAAGTTCATCAAGGGCTTCTCTTCTATTTCAGTGCCCCCGACAGCCCTGACCAAGAAGAATGTGAAGTATGTGTGGAGTCCTGAGTGTCAGAGGAGCTTCGATCAGCTGAAGGAGGCTCTCACTTCAGCACCAGTGTTAGCGATGCCAGCGGATCATGAGGAGTTTGTGGTTTAAACAGATGCTTCCCTGAGAGGGTTAGGTGCAGTTCTGATGCAGGGAGGCAAGGTTATCGCATATGCGTCGAGACAGCTAAAGAGTTATGAGCAGAACTATCCGACGCACGAATGGGAGCTTGCAGTAGTAGTGTTCACACTGAAGATTTCGATACACTACTTGTATGGTGAGAAGTGTCAGATCTTCACCGACCATAAGAGCCTCAAGTACTTCTTCATCCAGAAGGAGCTGAACATGAGGCAGCGCAGATGGCTAGAGTTGGTGAAGGACTATGATTGTAACATTAGCTACCATCCGGGTAAGGCTACTGTGGTGGCAGACGCTTTGAGCCGGAAGACAGCAGTAGTGGCATGTTTGTCAGTCGAGAGGCCATTATAGGCTGAGATACAGAGGTTTGTACTGGAGTTCTTTTTATGAGGTTGTGCACCGAGTTTAGCAGAAATTAGAGTTCAGCCGACTCTTTGAGAGCGGATTAGAGATGGGCAGGCCTCTGATGAGCAGTTTCAGCAGTGGATACAGCGAGATGAGGCCAGAGGACGATGCTTGTACACAGTTGAGGATGGGATCGTACGTTTCAGATGGCGCATGTGGGTGCCGAGTACTGGACAGTTGAGAGATGAGATCTTATCTGAGGCTCATGCATCGACGTACTCCATCCACCCAGGGAGTACGAAGATGTACAGAGATTTTCAGACGCTATATTGGTGGCCGAGGATGAAGAATGATATTGGGAGATTCGTATCTGAGTGCTTGACCTGTCAGCATGTCAAGACAAATCATCAGCGACCGGCAGGGTTAATGCAGCCACTCCCTATTCCCGAGTGGAAGTGGGAGCATATTATGATGGATTTTGTGGTTGGGTTACCCAGGTGTCCCAGAGGGTACACAGCGATATGGGTGATTGTGGACAGGCTCACAAGTCATCGCATTTCTTACCGGTGAAGACTACTTTCACCCTGACGCAGTACGCAGAGCTTTACATCAGAGAGATTGTCCGGCTGCATGACATACCAGTCTCGATAGTGTCAGGCATGGACACTAGGTTTACATCTGCGTTTTGGAGGAGCTTGCACGCATTGTTGGGGACTAGGTTGTCATTCAGTACAGCTTTTCACCCACAGAATGATGGCCAGTCGGAGAGAGTCATCCAGACTCTGGAGGATTTGCTGAGAGCGTGTGTGATAGACTTCCAGGGTACGTGGGATTCGAGGTTGCCTTTGGTAGAGTTCACGTACAACAACAGCTTTCAGGCAACTATTGGGATGGCTCCTTATGAGGCTCTGTACGGGAGGAGATGTCGATCTCCCGTGCACGGGACGAGGTTGGAGAGAGAGTGCTGACTGGGTCGGAGCTAGTGTAGCAGACAGCGGACATAGTGACGAGGATACGGGGTCGGGTGAGGACAGCCCAGAGTCGACAGAAGAGTTATGCCAATCAGAGACGATGAGATCTAGAGTTAGCTGTTGGGGATCATGTGTTCGTGAGGATATCACCCATGAAGGGTGTGATGCGCTTTGGCCGGAGGGGCAAGCTCAGTCCGAGGTTTATTGGGCCATTCGAGATTTTGGAGAGGGTTGGTACTTTGGCATATCGAGTATCTTTACCACCCAGCCTGTCAACGGTTCATAACTTATTCATATCTCGATGCTCCGGAAGTATGTTCCAAACCCATCGCACGTGTTGGATTTTGAGCCGCTCCAGTTAGCGCCAGACTTATCATTCGAGGAGCGACCAGTACAGATTTTGGCTCGAGAGGAACGCAGACTTAGAGCATGGAGTATTCTGATGGTCAAAGTCCGGTGGCAGAATCACTCAGAGGATGAGGCTACCTGGGAGACTGAGGCCGATATGCGGACGCGCTACCCTGAACTTTTTGATACGTACTTAATTTGGGGAACGAAATTCCTTTAAGGAGGGAGAGTTTTAACGCTTGGAAAATCCTGATTACGTGGAAATGAGTGCAGGACTAGGGAGAAAATTATTTTAGAACATTATATGCTATTTTATGTGATTTATTGTTAGTTTTATTGCTTTATGATATGCATGTTCTGTTTAGTCTGCTTGAGTTCCGGACGCATGGACGAGACTTGGGACGATCGAGATGAAAATGATTTGAGATTTTTAAGCCCTTAGATTTTTAAGAGCAAATTTATTATTTTTAAGCAGCAATTTCCGAAAATTAGGGTTTTTATGATTATTATTGAGGGGAACCCGTTTTTCGCCTATACGGACTGTTTTAATGGACTTTGTCGTATTTTAAAATTTAGGAGGCCATATATTACGAAAATTAGAGATTTCAAAGCATAATTTAGAGTTTTAATTAACATTTTAATTAAGTGAAGGGTTAGTATAGGAAAACTCCTAACTTTCTTAATTAAATCTTTTGAATGAGGTCAATTTTGACACACTCATTCTTTCAAACCTAATTATTTTGTAACCCTATCCTCCCCTTATCCCCTTCATAGCCGTCCTCTCCCCCTTAAGCAACCCCATCTAATTTTGCAAGCTTTTGGTGATCCAAGGTGGCCATGTCCCGATCTCGCGTCCTCCGCTTTGGTAACTCGCAGATCTTCATTGTTCTCCATTAAAGGCATGTGGTATCTTCCCTTCTCACCATTTATGATATATTAAACTGTTTTTAATTAATGATGGTACGTTTTGCATCTGAATTCATGGGATCTATGTTTGTGTTTACGCATCACGCATTCATCATGAATTTCTAACGCATCTTTGCATTTTTCTTGTAATGTTTCGGACAAGGGCTGTTCAAGGGTTTGGGTATGGTTCATGGTGGTCCAGGGGAGGTCTAGTCGTGGTCCATGGTTGGGAGATGATGGCTCGTTCATGTGTGAACCAAGGTCGGCCGCACGGTGCAAGCGGCGCTCGATCGTTCCTCTGTTTTGGTGCGTCGTGCGTGCGCCTCGGCTTGTGGCTCAAGCCATGGCTTCGGACAAGGGCTGTTCAAGGGTTTGGGTATGGTTCATGGTGGTCCAGGGGAGGTCTAGTCGTGGTCCATGGTTGGGAGATGATGGCTCGTTCATGTGTGAACCAAGGTCGGCCGCACGGTGCAAGCGGCGCTCGATCGTTCCTCTGTTTTGGTGCGTCGTGCGTGCGCCTCGGCTTGTGGCTCAAGCCATGGCTCGTCCAGGTGGTGCGGATGGACCCAGGGGTGATCCAGCCGGCGGGGCTCTGGCCATGGGCGGCCGGAGCAGGTTGTGTGTATGGGAGAACGCGGCTGCGTCGCATGCATGTAGGGAGAAGGCGTGCGGCTAGGTTTAGGGTTTGCATGGGCCGACCGATCCGGCTGGACTGGTTTGGTGGGTTCAGGTGGACCGGGTCGGTTAGTCGAGGGTCGAGTCAAAATATTTTAAGTTTGGTCCGACTTATTTTATTTCTGGGCCGGGTTTTTTAATTTTAAAATATAGGGTCCAAATTTTAAGATTATTTGGTCTAATCTTTAAAGTCAAAGTTTTTAGTCAAACTTTTAATTAATTTGTCTAATACTTTATTTTAAGTTCTAAAGTCAAAATTGTGGTCATTGGGATTGTATTTAGTCAAAATTTGTCAATGTGTTTTTATTTAGTCAAATTTTAAATATTTGATTTTTTGAGTAAAGGATTGAGCATTTTGGAATTTCTAAAGGTTAATTTTAGAAGCTATGGTCCAAGTCATGTATAAGGCTAAGTTTTAATTTTAAGTTAAGTCTAGGCTTTTGGGCTTAGAAGTAGCGGCTCAGGCACCTGAACCAGTCCTTGACCGGAGTAGAAAATGTTGAAGCCCGTGAATATATATTTAATTATATATGTAGTATTCTGTGTATGATAAGGTTTTAAATGAAGAAATTAAAATATATTGACGGACTAAGCTTTTAAATTGCATGTTTTTATGAAATGCACGCATCATGAGAATTTATGAAATGTTAAAGGTATGTTTTAAAAGAAAACCCGATGGATTGAAGTGACTTGTGGCAAGTTTACGATGGGAGCTAGTCAGGATATCGGGCCCGAGGATCCCCTGTTTTAATGTATTACGAGCTTATGGATCCATGTGATCACGACATGGTGAAGTGGCAGCGTAGAGGTGTGTGGGATTCCGAGGTAAGGTCGGGTGAACCACACCGCCACGTACATTGATTCTTATGATTGATCAATCACACGCCCGCTCACATTTCACGGATACGACTCACACGTTTTTATGTTACGTTATGTCATGCCTTATTATGTATGCTATATTATTATGATATGCTACGACTGAGTTACGAACCAGGTTTTACGACCATCCACGCATACATGTTTTAATGTTATTTTATTATACGTATGTGCTTGCATGTGATTTTATTATTTGTACTTTGATATTTTAAAAGATAGAGCATGCTGGGCCTTTAGCTCACTAGGTTTAAATGGTGTAGGTGAGACTGCTAATGAGTTTTTCTTTACTGGCGTTGAGGACCTCTGAGCGCCCGCTGCAGCTGTACCCCGTGGCCACTCTGACGTTTTATCTATGTTATGATACACTTTTCAGTACTTTATCTGTCACGATCAGTTTTCGTTACTTTTACTTAATCTAGTTTTTAAACAGTATGGATGATTTTATGTTCTAAAATATTCATTTATTTATGTTTAAAGTAATGTTGAGGGAATGTTTTAAACGGAACGAGACATACTTTTAAATATTTTATTATTCCGCAATTAAGTTTAAAAAAAATTCTAGAGTACGGTTCGTTTCAGCCACATTCAAAACATTTCATATCTGGCTTCTCTTCTGTTACAGCTAGGTCCTGTGTAGGTTGAGATTTGGAAGGTCATTCCTCTGATCTGGTCTCCAATTCAAATTCATAGGCCTTCAGGTTAGCAAACAGATCATGGAGTTCCAGTTGTTGAGGTTCTTAGATTCCCTCTTCGCCATTGTTTTAACATCCCACTCATTGGGAAGATCTCTCATGACTTAGGCGCAAGTTCTCTGTTGTTGTATTCGTTTCCTAATCTGGACAGCTCTATAACCATCGAGCTTAATCTCTCATCAAACTCAGTCATTGTTTCACCAGATTTCATCTTCATGGACTCAAATCTCTGTAGGGCCACCGTGAGCTTGTTTTCTTTGGTTTCCTCATTTCCCTCGCAGATCTAGATTAGTTTCTCCCAGATTTCCTTGGTCGTGATGCAAGTCTGAATCTTGATGAACATATTATTGTCCAGCGTCTTGTAACGGATATCTTTTTCCACGTTGTCCAAGTTAGCTTTCTTTTTGTCTTCCGACGTCCATTCCGTTCTGGGCTTTTCAACCCATTGCGCTGAACCGGAGGAGATCCATAGCAGTGTTTGACTTCACAATCTTTATGGGACCATAAGTGATGACAAACCACATATCGTCATCTTGGGTCGTCAGGTGAGCCTGCATCCTAATCTTCCAGACGTATTCCTTCTTAAAAAACATAGGAATTTTATTGTGAGAGATTGAAATATTTAAGAAGTGCAAATAAACACAACTGTTCAGACACTGAGACGACCGTGGTCTGCTACCACTTTTTGGATCAAAAATACAGTTGAAATACAGCTCGGGATTTCAGAATTGGGGGTTTGAATGAACTCCTTCACTATTTTTTGCTAAACTCTTTTCAAAAAAGTTTTTAAAACCTTCGGCTACCTCTAAGCTGTGTTACCAGCTTTGGAGGATCTCAGTGTGCTGTTTTTCTCTCGAGTAACAAGAAAATATGCGGAAAGAACTCGATTGAACAGTAAACAGATAAATTAAAAATTGAAAGCAGTAAATAGTTATAAGTGCAGTAAAGTAAACAGGACTTCGGAGCTTAAACTCCTACGTCCCTGTCTTCCTTGAACAGGAAGGACTCCACTAGAAGATTTGATTACAGCAGCTCATGCTCTAACCCGATCCAACCGTCCGCAAGCTGCAAGAATTCCTAGCACTTCTACAACAGAAATAGATGCGCAATCTGTTCTGCAAATATCACGACAGCTTTAAGCTGTTTAGGCTTTCACACTCTCTATGCACTCTTTTTTTTATTTACATTCAAGACACAATACCACATAGTGGTTACAAATCAAATAATATAAAACTGAATCTTTTGAGAGCAAGTTGTAACGAAGATGATGAGCAGAGAGCTTTTGTGCGATGTAGATTCTGCAGCGTAACAGCATATCGCGTAAGGTTTTTTGAGAGCTTTCGCAGGATAGTGTATATTAAAAAGTTGTATTCTTGTGCTTTTTAAGCATGAAAAGAATTGTCATCGCTTCTGTTCATCGTCCTTTAAATAGAGATCTCCAGCTCTATAAATTTTCAAATAATTTCCTCCCCCCCCCCTGCTAGTTGATATTCTTTCCATCTTTGAACAGCTTGCCATTCTTCATTCCTGAATCATCGGAATGATACCGTTAGGTCCAGAAATAGCATTCGGAAATTCAGCCAGTAGTTAAGCACAAAATTGATCCGATCTGATCTGATAGAATCACATCTGAACTTATATCTGTAAGTTCTGAGCTGTTCACTGTAGCGGTGATTTAAAGGCTTGTAACCTCTAATCTGTTATGAGAAAAACTATAATCTGATCTTGCGATCTGATCTGAAATTGTCTGAGCTGAACTTCTTCCAGGTCTGATATGATATACAATACTAACCTGATCTGGAATACGTTTCTCTGAGCTGTTCTGTAAACTGATAACATCAATACTGATCTGAGACTTATCTCTTCAAGCTCTGAACTAAAATCTGTTCTTGAGCCCTGAGCTGGTATCTATGTTGTTTCTGCTCTAAGCTGTTTCCTGCGTTGTCTTATCTATAACTTGTTTCCTGCTGAACTCTAAGCGCTGCTCTAAGCTATACATACCCGTAGTCTACTGTAAGCTGTTCTTTGTACGAAGCTCCGATCTGAATCTTCTCTAAGATGATTTCTACACTCAAGAACTTTTCTGATCTCAAAACTCCAATCTGAACTGCTCTGAGTCACTCTTATCTGTTCTGCTTACCCTGAACTGAAAGGTGATTCTCTAAGCTGACCTGCTTGTCTTGAGCTGAATCGCGACTCTCTAAGCTGATCGACTTGCTCTGAGCTGCATCATGACTTTATGAACTGTTCTACTTGCTCCGGGCTGAAATCCGACGTTCTGAGTTGATCTACTTGCTCTGAGCTGAACAAAACGCTCTAAGCTGGTCTGCGACGTCCTAAGCTGTTCTGTTCAGCTCTTCATCTTACTGTTGTAATATGTTCGAGTTATTATATTTGTTATCACGAATACTTAAATTTTATTCTTAACACCTGATCTGATCTACGAATCTTCACTGACTCTGTTCTGATTTTGAACTAATTCGAAGAGCCGCTCTGATCTTGACCCATTTTTTCGAAGCTCCTGAGCTGATATGTTCTCTCCTAAGCTCCGATTTGAACTGTTATAGGGCTTGAAGACATTTGGTGGAACCTGTTATGATATGTATCATTCTGTTCACGAAACTCCACCTAGCTCTGATCTGATTGCCCTTTTGAACTGTTCCAAAGGTTAAGTTGTCCATACTTAGAGTGATCTAATTTGAACTTTCTAAAGACTGAGTTGATTTTACTTATCCTGATCCGATTTTTTGTGTTTCCTGCGCCTGGTCTGATCTGATAGCCTTCGAGCTGAATTTTATCTTAGCCAAAACTTAGAATATTTTCCAAACATTATGTTGTATTTATCACGTTTGGTTATGTTTTCTGCGACGTCTATTTTTGTACTTACTGTTTTTGTTGTCTTTGATCTTAGTTAAGTCTGTATTAAGATCCGTTACAACAAAGATGAATTCATATAGAGTTCGGTAGTTGTAATATCGCGATTTCGCAACTTTTGTACTTCGAAATTTTAATGAAATCTGGTTTTCTTCTATTGGCGCCGACGGTTGTATTTTGATTTTTATTTTGAACAAGGCAATACAGCTTGTTCTAATTATCATTCAGCCCTTCTATTTCCTCTTTATTACATTTTCTTCGATCCCGTGACTCCCATGGGGTTGGGCGTCACAAACATGGTATCAGAGAATGGTCCAGAGATAAACACACGCACTCCTCGCTGGAACAGATTTCATCGACTGTCTCTTCGACGTAGTAAGTTTTTCCCTTTGTGTTTTAGAGCATGTATTCTTGATTCTTGCATGTTCTGATTTTCTTATGTGGTGGATTACGGGCTATAGATTAAGATGTCTGGGCGAGGAAGAGGGAGGAGAAGTGCCCCTGAAGATGAACCTAGTCCTGATAGCAACGCTAGTATTGCCCAACTTTTAAGATTTCTAGTAGAGCAGCAGAACAGAGGCAATGGTTAATCCTCCAGTAGTAGAGGACCTAACAACGATGATCCTCAAGAACGGTTTCGAAGACAAAAGCCAAGGGAGTTTAGCGGCACAAGAGATCCTTTTGTTTTCGAAAGTTGGATTAAAGCAATGGAGGTAATATTTGAGTACCTTCGGACGCCAGACTTAGAAAGATCCCGGTGTGCAATTTATATGTTGAAGGATGATGCGATGCTCTGGTAGGAAGGAGTAAAGCTAACAGTAGATGTGACAAACCTTCCCTGGGAAGAATTCAAGCGGGTGTTCTTCGAACAGTATTTTACAGAAGATAAGAGGTCTGAATTGAAAAGAGAGTTCTTGATGATCAAGCAAGGGGACATGACTGCCCCGGAATATGTTCGAAAGTTCGAACGTGGATGTTATTTTGTACCATTGATTGGAGCTGATCCTAAGGAGAAATTGCGACATTTTGTCGATGGATTGAAACCAGCGCTCAGGCATGATGTGAGACTGGTAGAACCAAAAGATTATCGAGGAGCGGTGGACAAGGCTCTAAGAGCTGATCAGGATTGGAAACAGTTGTGGAAGAACGACAACTGAAGAGACAGGCCTTCCAGCAGAAAGACCAGAGTTAAAGGAACAAATACAAGAGCTTCTGGACAAGGGATTTATTCGACCAAGTACCTCACCGTGGGGTGCCCCTGTTTTATTCGTTAAGAAGAAAGATGGGAGTCTAAGGCTGTGTATAGACTATCGAGAGTTGAATAAGTTGACGATTAAGAATAAATATCCTTTTCCAAGAATTGAAGATCTGTTTGATCAGTTGAAGGGATCGGTAGTTTTCTCTAAGATTGATTTGAGGTCTGGATATCACCAATTGAAAATATAACCAGCAGACATCTATAAAACTGCCTTTAGAACGCGATATGGACACTATGAATTTTTGGTAATGCCCTTCGGACTTACTAACGCTCCTTCAGCTTTTATGGACCTAATGAACAGAGTTTTCCAACCTTACTTAGATCAGTTTGTAGTGGTGTTCATTGATGACATTTTGGTATACTCCAAGAACAGACTATAGCACGTCAATCACCTGAGGACAGTGCTCCAAACTTTGAAATACAAGCAGTTGTTCGCTAAGTATAGAAAGTGTGATTTTTGGTTGCAAAATGTCTCTTTTCTTGGGCATATTATATCCAAGGATGGATTGGAAGTAGACCCGGCAAAAGTGGAAGCCGTTCGCGACTGGCCAGCACCAACATCCGCTTCCGAAGTTAGGAGTTTGCTGGGGTTAGCTGGTTATTATAGGCGCTTTAGTAAGGGATTTTCGAAGATATCCGTTCCCTTAACGTCGCTGACTAGAAAGTTGAGCAAATTTGAATGGACCCCTGACTGCCAAACCAGCTTTGAGCAATTGAAGCAGGCGTTGATTGAGGCTCCTGTGTTAACGATGCCGTCCGATCAAGGGAAATTTGTC